>JAVKLE010021974.1:31196-42464 GCA_034783775.1 Agave potatorum
TCGCAGAAGCTGATCCTAGCCTCGCAGCAAGGCTACTTTCCAGATTTAAACAGATTTGATTCAATCTGTTTCCATATTTTCAAGAGACAATTATACCCCTGCTCTCCCTATAAATAGCCCACCAGGGGCACAAGGAGAGAAGACCAGAGACCACGGACCACGCAGAGCGCACACAAGAGGCGAGAGGCTAAACAGAGATCTATTCTCTTGCTTCCAAGAATTCAGAGAATTCAGAGAACTACTTCTCTAATCAGGGTGCTGATACCCTAATACTTTCCTTCCTTTTAAGGAAATTCCGGAACCAGGCGAGAAGGAATTCCCAAGTGAAGGCGGTTTGAGAAGTAACAAGAGGGTTCTGCCAACCTTCTGTTCTCCGATTCCCCGAACCAGGCGAGACGGGAATCCTATGGTTCCCCTAGGTTGGCAAATGAGTTAGCGTGATTGTTTTCAGATCTGGGGACCCATTTGAAGCTTCATCGATGGATTTTAGATTTTAGCATGAGAACCAATTGTAGGTACTCCGTCATCTGAGCATCCCTTATGATTTATTCCCTGCTGACTTAGTTAACTACTAGTGAAGAATCACATTGAACTTCAAGTCCTGTGACCCCGAGTTTGGTTGCCATTCGGAGTTTGGCTTGGACTGCCTCATACTCGACTTTGATGATGGAGGCTGGGAAGCTGAGGGTAAAGAACTGCTCGATGATAGATCATTCTGGAGTAGTAAGGACAATATGATTCTTACCCCCATGTTATTTGAAGATCCATCCACATTCAGAATCCATCCTTCTGGCGAATGACAATGCTCCGTGGCTCCTGAGGTGAAATCAGCAATAAAATCCGCCAAGACCTGCCCTTTGATTGTTGTCCTTGGCTCGAATCTGAGTCCATAGAGTCTTTCTTATGATGCCCATTTTAATATCTTCTGTGTTCTTTATAACGCTTCTTAGGGGATGCTCTGTGAGGACTATGATCGAGAAAATTTGAAAGTAGTGCTTGAGCTTTCTCGAGATGATGAAGAGAGCAAACACTAATTTTTTAGCCTTTGATATAGGGTTTGTGGTCCATTTATGGAATAACTGACGTAATATATCGGCTTCTGCATGCTTCTTCTTCCCGAATTTGGCTCCGCTCACGGCTGACTCCGAGACAGTTAGATAAAGAACACCATCTCCTCCAAGGTCAGCTTGGACAAGAGTGACGGTGAAACCAGATATTTCTTCAGATTTTTGGAAGCTGACTCACATTCTTTGTTCCAACGAAAATCACCCTCGCTTTTTTTAATGCTTGGAAGAAGAGTTTGTATTTGTCTGTGAAGCGGCTGAATTGGTTCCAGGCAGTGAGATGTTCGTGCAACATTTGTACCATGAGCGGACCTAGCAGTGGGCTGGGCCGGACTACAACCCAGCCCATTTTTTTATATCTAGGCTTAAACTCATTTTTATTTTTGTTTTTTCCATATATTATCTTAGACCCCTTTCTATTTTGATTTTTTAGCAAATTTATTCTTAGTTCCACTCCTGATTTAGTGCAGAATACTGTTTTATTCTTTTAATAAATTCATATAATTCATAAGTATATGTGATAAAAAATTGCAGCCCACCCCAAAATTTTTTCCTGGTTCCGCCCCTGATTTGTACCTCTTTCACGCATATGGGCGACCTCATTTTAAAGATGGGGGATATATGGTTGGGGTCGGTCTCGATACCCCGTTGAGTAACCAGGTATCCTAAGAACTTTCTGGAGACAACCCCAAATGTTCATTTCTTAGGGTTGAATTTTACCTTGTATTTTCATAGGAGGTCGAATGCTTCTCCTAGATGTTGGAGGTAATCCGTGTGCAGTGTACTTTTTACCAACATGTTATCGATGTACACCTCTATCATTTTCCCGATTAAATCTTTGAAGACCTTGTTGACCATACACTGAAAGGTGGCCCCGGCATTTTTGAGTCCAAAAGACATCACATTGTAGTAATAGATTCTCTGACCAGTAGTGAAAGCAGTCTTGTTTTTGTCTGGTGGGTGTATCTTAATCAGGCTGTATCCAAATTAGGTGTCTATGAAGCTGAGGAGGTCATGGCCCACCATTTCTTCTACTAGTTGATCGATCATCAGGAGGGGAAGCTATCTTTTAAGCAAGATTCATTTAGCTTAGTAAAGTCGATGCAGATCTTTCACTTGCCATTCTTCTTCTTCACTAGGACGGGGTTGGAGAGCGCCAGTCGGGGTAAAAGGTCTCTCGGATGAAGCCTACTTGTAATAGGCGGTCAACTTCATCGCTAATGGCCTAACTCTATTCCTCGTTCATTTTCCTTGGCTTCTTCTTTACTGGTTTGGCGTTCGCCTTATTGGAGAGCTTGTGGCGGATAGTACCGGGATCGATTTCAGGCATATTGGAGGGAGCTCGCGCGAATACATTCAAGTTGTCGGACAAGAAATTTTTGAATAAGGTGTTCCCTTGAGGATGAAGCTTCAAGCCAATTTGGAGGACTTACTCTGGATGATGTGAATCTACAAGAAAGGACTCGGGTTTCCTTTTTGATCCTGCTGTCTGGGTCTTTCGACTCGATAGGTGAGTCGGGGTCTGGATCCTCTGACTCGGCATGAGAGTTGGTGTCTTGGCTTTCGTCGTTCTGTAATGACTATCGGTCATCAATTCTTATTTGCTTCTTATCCAAAAGGGAATCTTTATCGGAGACTGCTCGGAAGATCTTTGTCATTTAGCTGGACTTCTTTCGGGCTACTGCGGCTATGGTTCGGGCTATCACCTGTCACCCTTTATGTTAGCCATTCCTATCGGTGTGGGAGACTTCAGAAGTTGATGATAGGTGACGGGATTGCTCTCATCATATGAATCTATGTCCTCCTAAGGATTTTGTAGGAAGATTCGACATCAAGAACGTAGAACTCTGTGACAACATTGTATGGATCTGCTCGGATGGGGAACATAACTGTTCCCGACGAGCCGCCTCGCTCCTATCAAATTCATAGAGAAGTGACTGGATCTCAGGGAGAATCATTTTTTGAGCCAACTCGGGAGTGTCCTCCATCCGATCTTAGGCGTATCCGTACAGAATGTTGGCATTGTTCCCTTCGTTAACCAAGATCTTTGAATTCGGCAAGATTTTTGAATTCGGCAACAATCGATATGCATTGTCATGACCAAACTGTCATTGTGCGAAAAGTGCACGGCGTAGGCTTCAGTCTCCAAGAAGTAAATGGGATTGCCTAGTGACAAAGGTAAGCTCATCAATATCGCTGGATAGTTGTCCCTCCGAGCATCATTAACGTAAATGACCCTTTCCTTCGTGGTGGCACCCTCTAGTGGGGAGGTGCCAACGATCACATTCACCTCCCGATACTGGATAAGGGAGCTGGCGGCCTGGATATCTCGTGGGGGCTCCCTTTTTATCTTAGTCTCCGAAGGCTGTTACGGATTGAGGATGAACTCTCAGAGATATCCTGATTAATCAGGTCTGGGAGGTGTCGTCGGAGGGTTCGGCACTTGATGGTGGGGTAACCCACCCCCATCGTGGATGGCGCAGTACTCTCGAGATCCTGGTCCCTTTGGGTTCTGCAAGAGAGGTCGTATGGGACGCCTGACCCTGCGTTGGTCGTTGATGGCGTTAAACACGTCGTCGATGGAGAGCAGGAATGGAATTAGGTTAGCCTCTGCCGCGTCATCCTTGCTCAACTCGTGCATGTGTCGTGGTGGTTTGTGGACCATGGCGGAACTGTGACTCGGGGTATTCCTCGAGGGGAACTTGTTCCTTAGGCTTTTTGCCCTCGTACCCTTGTTGGGGGGGATTAGTGGCACCCCGCGTTGCTTCCTCCATCTGCATGTACTTTTGCGCTCAAACGAGGATGTCCCTCATCTTGGTGACATCGTTCTTCACCAGATTCTTATAGAATGAGTGGGTGACTTGCAATCCACTGATGAACGCTATGATGGCCACATCTTCATTGCAATTGTACACCAATGCCATCTAACTCTGAAAGTAGCCGACGTAGTTCTTAAGGCTCTCCCCTGGTTTCATCCTCACTGTGAGGAGATGGTTATTATTCCTCTGTAACTCTATCTGAGAAACAAACTAGTTGTAGAAGGCGTCAGTTACATCTTTAAAGCTTTGGAGGGAGTTCTTTAGGAGTGAGTAAAACCAATGGTAAGCGGCATCACCCTTGAGATTGAAAGAGAATGACCGACAGAGGAGGAGGTCTTCATGAGCGTAGACTGCTATCTTGTCCTGAAATTGACAAAGATGAAGGAGGGGGTCGGAGGTTCCCGAGTAGTGGTCGAAGGTGAGCATCACAAACTTGCTCGGAAAATGGAGTGAGGTGATTTTCTCCGATAATGGTGAGTCAGAGGGCCTCAGCCCGATGTTCTTCGTTCCTTTCGAAAATTACTGGCCCGTTTGGTTGAGCTGCTTTCAGATTAGATTCACGATATACTCAATGCGATGGATCTTTGGGGTTCGAGGACGCTTTGGGTCCTCGGAGCGCTCATCATTGTCGCGAGTCTCAGATCGGTCGCGCTTTGAATTGTCGGTGGATTGCGCAGATTTCCTGTCATGCTGTGGTGACAGGGGAGTCTGAGCTCTTTTTCAGCGATATGGGAAGACTGTGACTTCCTTAGTGTATCGATTTGTCTGAGTAGTCGTGTCTGAACACGAGCCGTTGCGTCTTTTTCAAGAGCAGCTATCTCGTGGAGTCGAATTATCTCAGCTTGTTGATCCCCTATCTGCTTCTGCAGGCTTGAAATCATCTGGAGGAGTTATTTGTTGGTGTGCTGGGGCTCGGGTTCAACAACTAGCACCCCCGCGGTGAGGCAGAGGAAGAGTGAGAATCTTCATCGTCATGGACGTGGACGTCGGATAAGTTGATTCGACGACTCGCAGGCTCGACAGCTTCGATAGCTTTCCCCTTTTCTTTTGGAGCGGTGGGGTTAGTGGTTGTAACCTGAGAGACGTTCTTCCTTGGTGGTGTCATATCAATAGTGTAGGGGTGTTTTGAGGAAAGGTCAGGGTATTGGATGAGGAGAACTTATGAGTGTGGACTCAAAGATCTCAATGAACGCGCCAAATGCAGTGGTAATTAGAGGAGGAGTTATCCACGCGCCAATTTGTAAGAAATTAAAAAATAAATTACAGAGATCAAATCAGAAGGCGCACAGAGATTTATGTGAAAACCTGAAAGGAAAAAATCACGAAGAGAGTTCTACTATAATTTGTGGAAGCTTACAATGGTGGCCTCCTGATCTCTAGTGCTAGGGTTTCTGAGAATTGATCGTCCCCTCTTGTTGGAGGGAGTTCTTTATTTATACAGTTGTTGTCTTTGAATGAAGTTATAAGATTCTCATCTAACTAAATATCTTATCTATCTTAACTGCTTATCATGGAGGCTGTTAGAGCCAAACGTCCTTATTTGAATTAAAATTAAAGTGTTCGTCTTTTATCCAGTGGTCTTCGCCTAGCTGTCAATGTGGTTGTTCCCGAGGAGTAACCGTTAGACTCAAATTCAGATTTGGCTTGGAAGTAAGGGCACTCATGATCGAGTCTTTTTTGTTCTTCTAACCACTTTATTTGTTCGGAGTTTGAATGACATCAGGACTCTTTTGGAGATTTTGAATAAAACCACGTGTCGCGTGATCAACATGGGGCAGGATGGACAAGCGTCTAGATCTCAAGGAAGTTGGGAACTAACCACTACACCAATCTCGAACGAAGAAATTTTATTTTATTTTATTACTTTTTTCTTTGTCCAGGGTTGCCAACCCAAGACAAAGAGATTAAATTTATGATTTGATCCTCTTCACATTCTTCAACTGTTTCACCCATAATCAAACTTCTACACTTGTCTCTTTCACTTGTAGAGATCTCTCCCCAAACTCTTTTTAAATTAAAGATGAATCCCCTCACTTTCACCTTGGCCCTTCTCTTTCTTCTCTTTCCTTCATCCTTTCTCCAAGCTACTATGGCCAAGCTTCTCTCAACTCTCATCTTTCTCCTGTCAACAACAATCACAAGCACCTCCTCCATGGCCTTCACCGTCACCAAAAACTGCCCCCACATCATCTGGCCCGATGTGCTCTCCAACAATGGCATGCCCCCTCCCCCTCCATCGGCTTCACCCTCAACCCCACCGAGACCTGACCTGCCCGACGTGAAGCTGAGTCAGTCAGGAGGTGGGCCATGATCAGGTTTCGGTTCGAGGAGGCCGATGGGGTCGGCTTGAGGATGAGGGCAGAGACGAGGGTGTGGATGAAGCTGTTGTTAGCAGAGTCGAGGGTCGAGTCGCCGAAGGTGAGGATAGCAGTGATGTTGTGATGTGAGGTTGGAGATGCAGAGAGGGAAGAAGAGGGGGGAAGGAGGAGCTTCATGTTGTTGTTGTGTATGGATTTTGACATAGGATTGATTTTATATTAGTTTTATATTAGTTTAGATTACATTTGATTAACAAACCAGAGGATTGGTGACCATTCATCCATCTCTCAACTCTAATCTAATCTAAAGAATATTTTTTTAGCAAGCTATCTTTGTCCAAGATTGGCAACCCCGGACAAATAAAAACAGTTAAAAAGAATAAAATTGCTCCGTCCGGGGTTGACAACCTTAGACAAAGAAAATCAATTAAAAAAAGTAAATTGTATGTCCATAATTATCAATCTCGAACATAGAAAATACCGATCTCTACAGCGTGGCTGCCACGTTGGCGGGGCAAAATGCCATGTCGCCGACGTGACGTGATAGAGGTAGATTTTTGAATATTTTTTTTTGGGAGGCCAGTTTTTTGAATTATTTTTAAAATTTGTATGTTTTAAAAAATTGCTTATCTAGAAAAGAGAAATATAAGATATTCCCATAATTTCTTTTCCAGATACTAAATTCTTATCCCGATCTTGATAAGCATAAAACATGGTATTCTCTTGTTCTATTATCCAAAATTCCAAACACCTGCCTTAAAAAAGGAAAAATCTCTAAGTCATTCATTTCAAAAACTAGATCAGATAAAATCAAATAATGTTGTGGCATTGTGCGGACGAACAAAAATCCTACTCCAAAAAACAAGTAAAGAAG
This sequence comes from Agave potatorum, assembly GCA_034783775.1. Classification (NCBI taxonomy): domain Eukaryota; kingdom Viridiplantae; phylum Streptophyta; class Magnoliopsida; order Asparagales; family Asparagaceae; genus Agave; species Agave potatorum. The sequence continues at coordinate 38,272 of JAVKLE010021974.1, forward strand.
CCAACATCAATTCCAATTCTTCTGTCGTATTTCAGGATTGTTTTCATTAACTACTTATCAATGAAACACGGGGGACTAATTTTATGCCCACCATTTACTCAACAAAAAGATACCGTCGCTAGCATTTAGGCACATGACCTACAAAAAGAACCGACCAAAAACCACGCTCGCTTGACCTTTTGTTGGAGCTTGGGAGGTCAAGCAGCTGGACACGTATGAATTCAATTAAACAGGGGATTAAATTTAGTTAATCACAAGAAGTTGTAGAAACGTGAGGTGGTTATATCGCCCACGGTACTGCGACGGTGGTGGGGAGTTACATGCGAATGGACGGCTCAGAAACAAAGTCGACGATTAAATTTTTTTTGGTGGGAGTTGACAATATGGCAAACTTTCCGCAGCACTTTCAGAAAGTTGTGGGATGTGAAACCGAGGGGACCTACCATGCTTGTGAGAGGGTGAGGGAATGGGTGTTTTTCTGTGACAAGAAAGCATTCATTGATGTAATAGGCAGAAATAGGTATCCACACTCCCTCCTCTCCCTCCTCCTTCTTTTTCATCTAATAAACTCAATCGTGGGTGGGATTTACCGGCGATCTCTGGGGAACAAACCCGGGGTCTGACTTGGACTTCATCGGCGGGAGAAATAATTGGACCGAAATCGGGGTCATGTCTACGGCGTGCATGGGATTCGATCGCGAGATTTCTCGTGGGGAGCGGAGCTCAACAATCCAGAGAGGACCGCAAGTGGGACATCCACAATCTCTTCTGGCTAAGAGAAACTTCTATTATTGATAAGAGAAATGTTAAACCCAACTACATGCTAATCCAACCCAAATATATAAAGTAAGTCGGTAATGTATATGCAGAAAAGAAAAGAAGAATTCGGAAAATTGAACTTGCAACCAACGAATGAAGTGCGAAGACAATCATTGGACGTTTTTCATGTTTTTAGCCTTCAAGTAAATTAAAGAAAACATATATATCTATGTTTGATTTGATTGAGATGTGAGAAAATTATCACAATCCCCAACCCTTCTAATAGATTGGTCGACATGATTGATTCATTTGTTGTCAGTTCCAAGTTGAAATCAGGCTACATGATCTCCTAGTTGTTGACTACTGTTTTCATGAAAGAAGCAAAATTTGCGGATACAAAAGAAGCGAAAATTTCTGTAATGGATTATTTTCCAGAACCAGATGTAATATCCCACTCTGAGAATCAAAAGAGATCTCAATCCAAACATACAATCAGCTCGAAAATGATCTCATCAATTAATTAATTAACTGAGACTCATGGATTAACAAATAATCTCCTGCAAACCTAATTTCCCAACCCCTCCGACAACAATTGTTTTGTTCATCTGAACCTATCAAAATACAAAGTCTCAGAATCCCATCCCCATCACTCTCATATTGAACTGTTCCACAACAGTGACCCACAGAGAGCTCAAAACAGAAGACTACCATGATTCCATCCCCCCACTTAAAAACCTAAACCCCTAACTAATCCCACAACACGCCAAATTGGCCCCCAGCCCTCTCTCTCTCTCTCTCTCTCTCTCACATTAATTTCACAAACCAAATACGTTACCAACAGTCCCTATATAAACCCCAGACCCTCTTATTCCCATTCTCTTCAACACAATTCAGCCTCTCCTCCTCTCTTAGCTCTAGCTCTCAAGTACAAACATGTTGTCTAGAAAATCGACATCGACGATCGTAGCAATCGCGGACACGGCATCTTGGTGCCTGGCCCTGACTCTGGTTGCAGGCATCCTGCTGAGCTCGCTGCGGGCAAACCCAGGCGCGGAGTTTGAGAGGGTGCACGGGAAGCAGTTCATGAACCGTCCCTGCGACGAGATATACGTCGTCGGCGAAGGCGAGACGCTGCATACTATCAGTGACAAGTGCGGCGATCCTTTCATCGTCGAGCAGAACCCGCATATTCATGATCCCGACGACGTTTTCCCCGGCCTCGTCATCAAGATCACTCCTCCTGTTGATTCCAGGAAGAGAAAAAACTTCCATGGGCTAAATTAGTAATGCATGCAGAGAGTTTGCTCATGTGTTCATCTGTCTCTTGTTTGTTGTGAAGGCTTGGGTACTGAGACTTTTTGTTCTGTTTGCTGAAAGAGATTTCAGTGAGCTTTACAGCAGCTTCTTTTGGGATCAGTTGCACGCTCGTTTTTCATTTCCCCCTCATTTTTTAGATGTGTATAAATGGCTTTTTTTTTTTTTTTGGGAATAAGAATTGGATGTAGATTAATTTTTAAATTAAATTGCTTTGCGTGGAGGCAGTGGAGGGACAACCGTTGGACCCAAACTAGTGGGTAACCGAACAGTGTGGATACATATATTTGAAATTTCATTACCTAGTACTTATTTGTCTCATGCACAGGTATATATTATATTAATTACAAGTGTAACCAAGTGCATTCAGTGTTGGAAAGCAACAGTGTACGACAACACATGAGAATAGTCTTCAATTGCACGAACAAAAAAAATCAAAAAGAAAAAAGTGAGAACACAAATTTAACGAGTTTCGGCAATTTTTTTACGTCCTCGGGACAGAAGGGGAGAGGGATCTTATTAAAACAATCAAGTATAGGATGCAATCAATAGGGTGGCAATTATATAGCCACAGAGTCCATGAAAATAAAGAAACAAACCACTCCGAATTCGGATAAAAAACAGACTCTGAATTCAATTTGGAAATCGCACAGAGACTAAATTCTATCGACATGCCAATTCAATTTGGAAATAGCCCAGAGACCAAATGTTATTGACAGGCTAATTGGCCTGTCGACAGACTGAGCCAGTCTACACCAGTCCGACTCTCGGAAAATGCCTATCGACAGCCATTGAGGGCCTATCAATATGGCTTTGTCCACAGCCGAGATGGCTTGTCGACAGTCAAAATAAACTGTTGCTCCCTATTGGCGTATCCACGTATCTGCTGCATCTTAACACTTTATGCAAACTCCGTACTAATACCAAAGAGTTAAAAAACTATCCCATTGAGATTTTACACTCTTTTCCCACAATTCTCCACCTCGGTTAAGATTTTTTAAATTTAAGCCGAACACAACATAACACCATGTCGACTCCATCGGGCTGCATCAATTTAGTTTCCTATGTACCCCCTGCCTAGGGGACCAAGCAATATGTAGTTCATCCAAACGAGCTCCACCGAGCTCAAGCAACTTGAAGGATATGGAGTAACTCCTTGCAATGCACAACTCTCGAAACAACCTTGGTAAGCATATCGGCGGGATTCTCCTTCCTATGAATCTTTTGTAACTTGATGTCACCCTCGTCAAGAATCTTCTGAACAAAATGAAACCTGATATCAATGTGCTTCGTTCTTGCATGATACACCTACTTCTTTGCCAAATAGATAGTACTCATGCTATCACAATTGATCTTCAACAGATCCTGATCAATCTCCAAGTCGTCAAGCAACCCTTGAAGCTAAATTGTCTCCTTCATAGCCTATGTTATAGCCATATACTCGGCCTCCGTAGCAAACAATGCGACATGACTGTAGAGTAGAGTGCCAGCTGACCAGTGCTTGGGACAATGTAAACACATATCCAGTTGTGGACTGACATTTGTCGAGGTCTCCTGCGTAGTCGGAATCAACATATCTGATACACTCATGCTTACTAGTAACATCCTTCTTGAATATTAAACCAATGTTTTAATGTACCGTAGAATCCATTTCACTGCCTTTCAATGACCTCTATCAGGATCGTGCATATATCTGCTGACCATTGAGATAGCTTGTGACAAGTCAGGCCTTGTACACACTATTACATACATTAAACTACCAACTGCGCTAGTATAAGACACGTGAGTCATGTACTCACGCTCTTCAACAATAATAGGAGACATAGTGGATTTTAATTTGAAATGAGAAGCCAATGGTATACTTACAGACTTTGTGTCATCGTTGTTGTTGAACTTCTTCTGTGTCAAGCTAACCTTGCCACTCTTTCAGCTCGCTCAATCTCCATGCCTAGCACCTTTTTTGCTTCACTCAGATCCTTCATCTCAAATATGGAAGACAAGTCTTTCTTCAATTTATCAATGGTAGATCTGTTTTTAGAAGCAATGAGCATATCATCCACATGCAAGAGTAGATAGATGTACTCTCCTCCAGGTACCTTATTGTAATACACACATGGGTC
>JAVKLE010022018.1:32633-49776 GCA_034783775.1 Agave potatorum
GAGCACTGTATTTGGAAGTGACATTCAAATAAAGGTTACCTTTTCTTCTTTGTTATTAAATTTTGTCATTTAATTTTGTTTTCTGCTGAGATCTATTATTTGTCTTCTTCTCTCTTTCACACAATTTTTTCACATTAAACAAAAATTGAAAATAAAAAAAGAAGAAGATGAATAACTAAATTTAATTTGTGGTTTGCTAATCTCTTAAACAGCCCTAGTGTAGTTTAGAAAGTGAATTGATTGATATCCACTTTTAGAAACCCTAGGATTAAAATAGTTTTCTTGAAGATGAATTGATAATTAGGTTTTCCTAATTTAGGGTACTCTTTTAAATGATTCTTCATAAATTCATACTTAAGAACTTTGATAGCATAACTTTTAGTTAAAACTTCTCTTATGCTATACTTAGAAGTTAGGATGAACAACTGTTGAATTTTTATTAGTGCACACTAGTTAGGGTTCCTATATCATTTATCTTGCTTGAATTTCCATTAATAACCTAGGATGGATATTACTTGTTTCAACATGATATTCACTCTTTGAGACTTACACTATGGGTTGTGGTAGAAGATTAGTAAATTACATATCTCCAATCATTTAAATCTAATCAATCTCTCTCTTTTGTTTTGTTCTAAGTGTAATTCAGAGAAGATCGTCCGAAACGCTTGCATCGCATCCTTCCCTGCGGATCGACCCGTCTAGCCTGTGCTACGCGGTTAAATTGAAACGAGACTAAGAACTTCTAACTCTTAACTATTTCTTTATCAATTTCTCGTTCCAATCATAATCCGACCAGGAACCTCCAACCTGCTTCATCTTCATCCACTTGTTTTAAGATTTTCCATAACTTTAGGAGTCAGTATAGTGTTTAGAGTCTTTTATTTATCTTTTTCTCTAACTTTAGTATCAAGTTATCTATAAGTGTTATAGGACAAACAGGGATACACACACAGGGACCAGTCTTTTGATTGTCTCTACGGTGATATTTCTCTTGGTACACTGTGAGTTATCTACAATTCTATCATATTTTATAAATTCATCATTTCTCTTGTATGTGTGGATTGTCTGATTATTATGATCATGTGCATAATTTAAGAGTGTATCTTTTATCTCTGAATTCATCTGCATGCATGAGGACATGACACAATTTAAGTGTGGGGAAGATTCATGTTTATTTTTAGGATTTTTTTTATTTTGTTTTTGGGGTCATTTTCTTTGTTTTCTTTTAGAAATATTTTTCTTGAAAAAAAATTAGGAGTCTTGTTTTCTTTTCTTTTTTTTTAGAAAATTATTTTTTTCTTTTTAGAAAATGTATAAAAAAAATTCTGTAAATAGTTGCTAGTTTGTAGGTGAATGAGGCTCCATGAGTAGATTCTAAAGATGAAATCGAGATGAGAGAATCAGAGAGTTTTAAAATAAATTGGAGAATCTAAAAATCGACAAGCCATTTGTAGGTGAATGAGACTCCATGAGTGGATTTTAAAGATGAAATCGAGATGAGAGTCTTAGAGTTTTAAAATAAATTAGAGAATCTAAAAATCGACAAGCCATCTAAACTTAATTTAAGTGATTATGTACCCAACAACACTTACACTATTAGTTCATAGGCTCGAGATATTGATTATAACTGTAATACTTTAAAAAAAATATTTTAAAAATTTATTATTTATTAAGTCTTATATGTGGTCTCAGTTGCTTGAGTAATTAAGTTCTTAGGAGTGTCTCTAAACTTAATGCCCTAAGACCATCTGGTTTGAAAGTATTGGCCCAAAGCTTATCATATGGGTAGCTGAGAAAGCCTAATAAGCCAAGCCACCGAAAAATATTAACAATCTTGATTATCAATTAACTAGGTGCCTTGATCTCAGGAAGCCTTGATAGTTACACGAAAGATAATTAAAAGTGTTCAAAAAAACAGAAAAAAATAAACAAAAGAGGTATGAAAATTGGAGTAAAATATTTTCAAGCTTAAGAACTATAACACTATCACGTGGTACATATGATCTAAGACTTAGGATATGTAGTGTAAAGTTTAAGATTAGAGACTTACTTTTATAAACAATATGATTTCTTGAGTTGAGATAGATCTAACAAATGAAACTTTTGAAAACTTATGATCTTGCTAGCTAGTTAACTTGAGTAGATAAAAAATTGATTTTTTCTTCTTGATTTTTGGTTATCCTTATTTTTCTTTAATTTATTTCTTAATCTTCACTATCATGAATTTTATGCGTATATTCACTACAAACCCTCACGAGATAAAACTCGTCCTCTAGGGGTAACTTAGGGGTTTAAAGGCTTGTTGCATATTGTAGTGGTCACTTTCTGACCCGACTAAGATCATGACACATGTCCACACACGGCAACTCCCAGAATGTCTAATCCAGTTCCTTCGTCCATTTCGAATCTCGGACGGGTCAGATAATTAATAGAAGAGTGAGATTCGATTACAGAGATATCTATCGTTAAGCCTAATCCTCATTCAAATGAGGCAACTACCTCTCGGGAACAGTTCGTTTCTATCTGTAATCGAGCACAGACCACTAGATAGAGATAGACTCTCTCCTATATCAATTCAAGTCAGGATGTTCAGTCTAAACAACTGTTGTGATAAAGAACTTAAGTATTCAAATTAAGCTAGACTCCTTAGCTCTATCTATTTGACACGACTTGTATAAATAGAAGATCCCTTCCAATGGGAAGGGCCTCGCGTTCACCTAAATTCACAGAACCATATTGTAATCGCCATTGATATAGTGGAACTTCTCTCCCTCTCCGTGGTTTTTTTCTCTCTCCGAGTTTTTCACGTAATTCACTGTGTTAGCGATTGGCCTTTTCTGTGATTACCCTGACTCCCCTATTTTGGTGCGTGGATTGATTCTCTAGGAATTGCTCACTGCATTTGGTGCTTTCATTGAGAGAGATTTTGAATTCACACTCAAGGCCACTCCGTCAAAATACCTTACTCCTTCCTCCGACACTACCCAGCATGACCGACGTGGCTCCATCGGGGAAGATTATCAACAAGACTACGACCGACCCCGTTATTCCGAAGAAAGCAGCGAAAGCAATAGAGGCGGCCGAACCAACGAACAGTCGGCCCACCCTATCAGACGTCCACATCTCAGACGCGGAGGACTCCCATCCTACCGTTGTGTCGCCACTCAGGAGGCAGACTGCGAAACCCGCGCCTCCGCCCAACGAATACGAACTCAGATGCTTTCCTCCATGCAGAAGCAGTGGAGAATCAACGCACGGAGATGATCCGTCTCTGGGAGGTAGCCATCTGTGAGAAAGAGGCGGCAATCCGTGTCTAGACACGTTTGCTCAAACAGATCGAAGTACAACGGGGGGTCGCGATCTTCACCCACTGAGGGAAGAAACCCGTGGGGACCCCTTCACCAACACGCACACAAGAATCTGCTCACTCTACCGAAACGAGGCGTGTCCAGTCTGAGACCTACAAAGATGAAGAGGACTCTGAGGACACTCGGCGTTCCCGAACACCAAAGTTTCCTCGGATTAAGGACATAGCGGACCTAGTCCAGGAGTGACTCAACCAAGCGAGTCAATAGTTCCCAAAAGGGATGGAGTATGGCGGGTTGAGGCCCACCTACTCCCGATTATCAAGAAAGATCACCATGCTCCGCTTCCCGAAGAAGTTTGGGATGCCGTCCTTTGATCATTATTCGGGAACCTCCAACCCACTCATTCATCTCCACCAATACCAAGACAAGATGTCAGTCTACGCTCACGATGACCTCCTCCTTTGCCAAGCATTCTCATCCAGGCTCAAGGGGATCGCCTACCACTGGTTCTATTCGCTCCCGAGGAATTCGCTCTGAAATTTCCGTGAGGTGACTGAGGTGTTTTTTTAACCAATTTGCTTCTTAGAGGGAATTCCAGAGGAGCAACAACCACCCCCTTACAGTAAAGATGAAAGCCGAGGAGAGCCTGAAGAATTATGCTAACTATTTTCAGAGTCAGATGGCCTTGGTATACAATTGCAATGAAGATGTGGCCGCCGTCACCTTCATCAGCGGGTTGCAGGTCACCAATCCCTTTTACAAACACCTAGTGAAGGACAATGTCACCAGGATGAGGGATATTCTTGTTCGGGCTCAGAAGTATATTCAAATAGAATAGGCGACCCGGCGTACGTTCAGCCGCTCCCCTAGATAAGGCCCCGAGACCGAGAAGCTGAAGCTACAATTCCCCCAAGGAAGAATCCGAGCCACAACTCCTCGGCCGTCCGCAAGCCATCAAGGCGCGCTGCCGAGTCCCGCAAGGAAGGTGAGTCAGAGCGCGACCTCACCCCATTTTGCGTACCGATCGACCAGATCTTCAACGCCATCAAAAATCAGCCTTGGGTCAGGCATCCACCCAGACCCCTCCCTCCTAACCAAAGAGGGCCAGGGTCTAGAGACTACTGCGCATTCCATGAAGGGAGGGGCCACCTCACGGTGGACTGCCGGACCCTACGACGGTACCTCCAGGACTTGGTCAGCGAGGGATACCTTCGGGAGTTCGTTCTCAATCTTGGATTACCCTCTGAGGTTAGAGTGCAGAGGCAGCCTAAGGCCCCAGCTGAGCACCGTGGAAGAACCCTTGTTCAGTACTGGGAGGTGAACACCATCTTCGGCAACTCACCGATAGAAGGCACCACCACCAAGGAGAGGACCTTCTACGTCAACGAAGCTCGCAGGGATAGTCATCCAGTCATAGTAACTCACCCTCCTACGTCTCCTAGTGGGCCAGTCTTCTTCTCGAAAGAAGATTCATATGTCGTACACTTCCCGCACAATGACGCCTTAGTCGTGACAGTACACATCGGATTCTGTAAAATGTCGAAGATCCTAGTGAACGGGGGAAGTAGCGTCAACATCCTCTATGACCACGCCCTCGATCGAATGGAGGATACTCCCGAACTGGCCCGAAAACTAATCCTCCCCCGAACCCAATCGCTTTTTTACGGTTCGACGGGAACGAGGCATGTTCCCCCGGCATTGTCAGTTCCCTGTCCGACCTAATCCATTCAACGTCATGATTGAGTTCTGCGTCCTAGAATCCCATCTCCCTTCAATGCCATCCTCGGAGGGCCGTGGATCCACATGATGAGAGCGGTTCTGTCCACCCATTATTAATTACTGAAGTACCCTACGCTATCCGGAATGGCCACTATAAGAGTCCAGAACAGCTGTTGCAGTTGCCCGCAAGAGGTCGGGCTGGATGCCAAAAGCATTTCGAGCAGACCCCGAATGAAGACTCTCCTGTGGATAAAAAATGGAAGAGGGTTGCTGATCAACAACAATCAAAGTTCGGTGAGAGCTCAGATCTCGACACCCACTGAGTCGGGGAATCCCGACGGCTGGACTGAGGAAGAGCCGGAGTTATTCGGGGTAGATTCCCATCACCCCGAATGAACCTTTCGAATCGGCTCAAACCTGCGCCCACGGGAGAAGGAACTGTTCAAACAATTCTTATCGGAGAATACAAACATATTCGCATGGTCTTCCGCTGACATACCCGGTATTGGCCCTAAAGTTATCTATCATAAGCTCTCCATACGGGCGGGCGCTTAACCGGTAAAACGGAAGCCTAGGAGAATGAACGAGGAAAGGAGTCACGCCATCAGCGACGAGGTCAATCGCTTACTCTAGGCCTACCCCGACTGTCTCTCTAATCCTGTCCTCGTGAAGAAAAAGAACCGAAAGTGGAGAGTTTGTATTGACTTTACGAATCTCAATGAAGCCTGTCCAAAGGACAATTATCCCCTCTCGAGAATTGATCAACTAGTGGAAGCTACGGAAGGACACAAATTCCTTAGCTTCATGGACGCTTTCTCTGGCTATAATCAGATCAGGAAGCACCCACCAGATGAAGATAAGACAACGTTCACCACAGGTCAAAAAATTTACTGCTACAAGGTGATGCCCTTCGGACTCAAGAACGCTGGGGTCACCTTCCAACAGATGATAAATAAGGTCTTCAAGGATCTTATCGGGGATACCATGGAGGTGTATATGGATGATATGCTGATGAAAAGTGCACAGCGCAAGGAGCACCTCCAACATTTAGACAAAGCCTTCAATCTCCTCAGGCAATACGAGGTAAAACTCAATCCCGAGAAGTGTACATTCGGAGTAGCCTTCTAGAAGTTCTTAGGATACATGGTCACCCAACGGGGCATCGAGGCTGACCCTGATCAGATATCAGCAATCCTAAACATGAGGTCGCCCACCTATATAAAGGAGGTCCAGATGTTGAACGGGTGTCTCATAGCCCTCAATCGTTCATCAGCCGATTCACAGACAAATGCAAGTCGTTTTTTCAAGCCTTGAAGAAAAAGGTAGCGGACTTCCGCTGGAACGAAGAATGCGATGTAGCCTTCCAAGAGTTGAAGAGATACTTGGTCTCACCCTCTTGCTATCAAAACCTGCCCCGAGAGAGATCTTGTACCTCTACCTTGCTGTCTCGGAGTCAGCAGTGAGCGGAGCCGTGGTTTGAGAGGAAGAAAGCACCCAGAAGCCAGTATACTACGTCAGTCACACCATGAACGGCTCTTATACTAGATACCAAAGGCTGGAGAAGTTAGTGTTGGCCCTCTTCATCATCTCGAGGAAACTCAAGCACTACTTTCAAACCTTCCCGATCATGGTCCTCACCGAGCACCCCTTGAGATCCATCGTGGAAAACCCAGAAGTGACGAGAAGGATGTCAAAATGAGCCTCAGAGCTCAGATCATACGGTCTCAAATTCAAGCCGAGGACAACGATCAAAGGTTAGGTACCGACCGACTTCATTGTCGCTTCACCCCGAGAATCACAGGGCATATCGACCAACTTGAAGGATGGGTCTTGAATGTTGATGGAGCCTCCAACAGCAAGGGGGCAGGAATCAGAATCGTTCTCGTCACCCCGGAGGGGTCCATCATCAAGCAGTCCTTCACCCTAGGCTTCCCCCACATTCAACAATGAAGCGGAATATGAAGCTGTCTTAGCAGGGCTCCTGGCGGCTATTACCTTCGGAGTTACGGGGCTCGAAGTTTGCTGCGACTCCTCGCTGGTAGTCAACCAACTCAGCATTGAATACGCAACGAGAGATTCTTGGATGTCAGACTAACTACAACTTATTCTTAACTTAAAGTACAAAATCCCCCGATGCGACTTCAAGTGGGTCCCCAGGTCCGCAAATAACCACGCGACTCACTTGCCAACCTGGGGGCAACTGTGGAGTTCCAGTTCAGGCGGGAAATTCCCATCGAGCACATCACTAATCCAAGCGTTCAGCAACCGGCGGGAGAGGTCCTACGCCTCATCACGTCACCGGGGTGGAGAAGTCCCATCATTTATTACTTAAAAGATGGGACACTTCTCGACGACAGAGCAGAGGCAAGGAAACTCCAACACATAGGTACCCCGATACGTACTTCTCGGAGATATACTATACAAAAAATTCTACTCCAACTTTCATTTCGACCCATATCTGGAGGAGGCTCGGAAGATGATGCAGGAAATTCATGATGGGACTATGTGAACCACGCGAGAGGACGCTCCCTCGCCTGCAAGGGCATCAACCAATGGTACTACTGGCCTAGGATGTTTGACGACGCCAAGAATTACGTGAGAAAATGTTCCCAATGTCAGATGTTCACTCCAGTATCAAGCCGGTCGAGCTCTAACCTCCACACCTTGCGCAACCCGTGGCCCTTCATGCAATGGAGACTGGACATAGTCAGACTTCTCCCATGAGCACAACCTCAGCTGCGTTTCTTGCTGGTCGCCACCGACTACTTTACCAAGTGGATTGAGGCAATACTGATCTCTGAGGTCAGCGGGTAGCAAATTGTCAAGTTCCTCTAGCAGAACATAGTATGCCGCTACGGGATTCCCCACACTGTCATCTCTGACAATGGAACCAACTTCGCCAGCAAGCAAGTAGCTAGCTTCTGCGTCAAATACAACATCACCCACCGGTTCTACTCACCTTACTACCCTCAACGCAATGGCCAGGCTGAAATCAGTAATCACACCATTCTCGATAACTTATGCAAAAGCTTGGACAAAGCTTAGGGCAAATGGGCGGAAAAACTCCCCGGAGTACTATAGGCCTACAGGACCCCCAAACGTGTTCCGACCAGAGAAACCCCATTCTCGTTGGCATATGGGACGGAGGCTATCATCCCGGTCGACATCAACATGCCAACACTCCGGGTAGAAGGAGTGATCCCTGTTTAGAACGACGCCCTGCTCCGTCTGATGCTTGATCACTCACAGGAAAGACGTAAACATGCCCAAATCAACATCGCGATGTATCAACAGCAAAGTCGGGCGGCCATTATTTGTGCGTGAGGACAACGGAGCTTCTGTGCTCTGGTCCTGTGCACACAGAGGAAAAAAAGCTTCATTGTCTTCGTCTCTCTACATCAAATCACGAGCGCAAGGACACGGCTGGGTGTCATGGGGTCCATTCAAGGGCGGAGCTGACGCGGAGTCTCAGCACTGGGTTCTGTACGCGATCAATGGGTGCATGGTGGGGTCCACATCCATTATGGCAACGAAAGAGGAGGCACACTACTGCTAATTCACAAGGTAAGTTTATTAAATAATTTAATTAATTATTTAGTGTAATTAATATAGGTAGTTTAATTAATGTAGCAACTTGTTGTTCTGAATTAAGTAGTATTGATTTAGTTATTTTCATTATTTGCAATTAGTTATTTGATTTAATTATATCCTATCATGTAAATAATTTTGTGATTAACTTAGTTATGAGTAATTAATTTCCTAGTAAGTGTCGAGGGGAGATGAACCTAGCCTACATTATCTTATGGTAAATGGTAGATATCTTATCTAAGACTGTATGCATACCAGTTAACCTACTACTTTTAGGAGGTAGATTTCTACAATCACTAGGTATTTGACAGGGTATGTATCACATGGTTAATGGTCCATACTTAGGATTTTATTTTCTTTCTGTGATTTGTTTAATTTAGTTAATTTACCTTTGATGGATCATGTAATTGGATAATACCATGTCCTTAAATTTAGTGTTCAGACTTAATTGCATTTTAGAAATAGGAATTTGGTGATTGTGAACAGACCGGTGAAGAGATCAAACTTGACCGCTTGATGCTAATTTAAGGGGATTCGACCCTAGGTACATGACCCTTCTCATTAACAACTTAGTTCACACCAGCTTCTCAATCTTTCAAACCAATTCGCCTAAATCGTGTTAGGATCACAAGAAGCACCTTCCCTATGGACCGACCCTCAAGTGCTACATTGAACGACCGTGCACTTGCGGTATTTTAAAACGAGACAGAATCTCCCCATCAGAGATTGTTAGAATTATGACGTGAATACGTCGTGAAGGTTAATTAATGTCAGATTTGACAGTTTTCTTTTCTGGATCTGTTTTGAGTCCGAATTGGATTCAAGTTTTCTTTATTCTGATTGAAGGTGTTTTGAGTCCGAGTTGAATTCAAGTTTCTTTTATTCTGATTGAAAGAGTTTGTTTATGAGTATGAGAGTTCTATGGTCTATAAATAACCCCTTAGGGGTGACCTTCAATGTATTCTAAGAGAATCCAATGAATTTGTAATTCCTAAGGGTGTAATTCATCTAGGTGAGAAATTCGTGGAAAAGCTTAGCCACAATGGTTCACTGTTCTTGGCGACCATCAAGCTTGTAATCTTCTCAACGTGAAGTGTAAGTAATTCTTATTATACTCCACCAAAGTTTTAATAAAGTTCCTCCCCTTTCTCCCGTGGACGTATACACCATCTGTTTGATCGGTGGAGTCACGTTATATTGTGTGTTGGCTTTCTATCTACTTTAAAATATCTTCTTCTTCTCTTCTTCAAGTTGCCTAAATAGATCATGTGGTTCGTATCCACTGCGCCGCCCCAGTCGATCCAGTCATAGGGGCGTCCTCTCCTTGAAATCACAACAATTGGTATCAGAGTAAACAAATTGTTTGCCAACAGTGACTTTGCCGCTGCATGAATCGTATAATTTGTAGCCCTTGGTCCTTGAATCGTAGCCGATCGAAAATCTGTTCTCTATTCATTATCCTGTTAGACAATTGTTTGACTTTCCTCCAAAGACTTTTGAGTGTTTGAATTTTGTTCATATTCTTGATAAAGATTGTGGTAAGCCATACAAGCAATTTGGTGTGTTTTTCAAGGATACTGGTATACAAAAGAGTTGCATGTGTCAAAATTCCACCGGTAGAGAGTATGTGATTTCTGTGGATATCACTTTCTTTGAAACAACATCCAAAATTAACAAATCACTACCATAACGAGTGTAACTATCCCATCTACACACCCCCACCCAAGCACCCCCCCCACCCCACCCCGCCGCCGCCGCCACCACCACCCAACCCCTAAAAAAATAAAATAAGGATAGTAGTGGCACCACTAAAATAACATCCACAAAATAATAGAAGTAGAACAATATGACAATCTCATGGTTATCATCATCTTCTTCTTTTCATCATCAACCATAGCGCCCCTTTCATCATCAAAATGAGGTCCACTATGAAACACAAGACTCCATCTATAACCCTAATGTCAACCCTCTAGAGTGGCATTGAATTCCTAGCCACCTGACCAACAAGGATGCATGGCCAGGAAAGAGGCTTGCCATAAACCCAAGAAGGCCAATGGACTAGGCAAACCTGTATTAAGTAGCTATGCATCAGAAAGTATCACTCGTAAAATGCATGCAGTGTTATTTCCACTTGAAGATAGTAAAATTATTAGATTTCTGGAAAACTTACGTTATATAAATTATTCAAAGCTCTCCAACTAGTAGAGACACCACGTTCATACCCATTTCTGCAACGGTAATAATCATCAATTTCAGGAAAGAAACTGCTGAAGTTAAAGAGGCCTCCTATGGGATAAAACTCTGCATTCTCAATTACTTCCCTCAGTGCATCCAGTCCTTTATGCATAAGCACCTGAGTAGAAAAACAAGAAAAAAGAGAAGCTGAGATAATAAAATAAGTCAGGCGAATTTCACTGTCAGTGCAGAAACACGTTGCTTAAATTTGATGTACTCAAACATTGCCTTTCCTAAATAATGTGATCTTCAACATTTTACCAGACTGGTAGTCTCCATCAAGGAGCTTTCTCAGACCATAGGTTTAGTGTTCAAAAAAAAAAAAAAAACTCTGCAATATGTAAGTTAAACTGCATAATGATGGTTTTATAGCAAGATCAAATTCAACTTAATTAACGAAGTATGTGTTAAATTGTGGAAATACCATACAGGGTCGTAATTTGAAGGTTGAGTATCATCATCATCTAAGAATCTCCTATCAAAATAATGTTGGATATTAAGCACCAATCAAAGTACAGGAGTCTTCTTTCATGAAGAATATACCAATTCTTGAATCAGCTACCAAGCTGATGTGTAACTATCCATATTCTCTGACACTGAGAAAGAGTCTAGGGAAGAGATAAGATTTGCTATAAGGAGCCACCTACATCTCAAAGCACAAAATAAGCCATCGCCAAGATTTGAAATAATGACAATACTGAGACACATCGCCTGTATTGTATCCGATTTCATTCATGCTCAGAAAATCAAGCTGAAACCAGTGATACCGCTAATATTTGAAGATAACAACCGACACATAAGGCTTGAAGTATCAAAAGTTGAAACTTTGAGTTATTTCACATCTATTTGAAAAAAATCATCATTTAACAATCAAAATTTTCAAAGCTCACAAGCCCAGGTTTCAAAAGCTGAAAATCATTATCTTAAGATCCAGACAGAAATATAATTGATCAGAAAAGAATTATTAAGTGTTGGTTGGACTGATCTCTATTATATTTGGTCAAATCCAATATATTAAAAGATATGAGGTAGAAGCGGTTTAACTCAGTAAACTTTGCTTGCACATTGCTTCCCTGTAACATAGGTTTCAACTGAATCATTAAATTGGATCAAAACTACTGTAGACTTTAAAAATCCTTTTATTCTCAAAAGTACTGTTTATTAAAAGTAAAATTCTCTTCATTCTATTATATTGGGACTCCTAAGTCTAGTGAAATTATATATCAAAATCTTTCCCAAACTATCCCAACAAGTTCTTCTATAGACTCAAAATCTTAATATAAATGTAATGTGGGTCTTGAGTTCAGACTGGATCTGGATAGACTAACACCTCTAACTCAATAGATTAACACCTCTAACTTGTTCATTGTGTACCTCCTTCATTCAGTGTACATTTTGTGCAAACCTGACATGTTTCAAAGCCAATAAAACAAGCTTTCAGATGGCTCGAGTTTCAACCTGGAATTATTTCTTTATTGCTCCCAGTAATAGATTGAAGTTGACAGATTATGTTAGTCCTTGTGAGAATTTTGGATTCATGACGTCTTTCGATGCTGGTTGACCCACCTAGATCACATGATTAGGGTAGAAATTTTGACTCAACCCTTGATGGGTCAACCAGACCAACCTGTTTAATGAATCTCAGGTCTGATCCTATGACCACTTTGACCTGAATTGACACAATTATAGGGGAAAATGTACCATTTTTGCATACATTTCTTTATTGTCTAAGTGGTGGGCAGTGCAGGTTGACTATGAGATCTGGGTGTTGAGTTCAATTCTTTCTCCAATTTTATGTTTTGAGAGGCGGTCATGAAATTTTATCTGAATTGAAGCTGACTGAATTATGGGGGGAAAAGCAAAAATTAAAAAGGTTGGACTTCTTAGTTCTTATACAGAAAGGACGTGGGGGAGAGTGGTTAATGTGGCTAACTGCCCTGCCTCTGGTGTTCTGTTGATTCCCCATTTATATATATGTTAACTTTTACCAAAAATCATTAATTCAGGACCTAACTCTAAGCTGAAGCGACCAGTTTCATGCTTGATCCATAGGATAAAACGGTTTTGGTAAGATTCAGGTTAACGATATCTGGGCCAGTGGCAGGTAGGATTGCCAGATCCATTTAATAAACAGATCAGATTCAATTCAGACATACATGGGTTGGTTCAGAGTTTGAACCAACTCGGAGAGACCAATTGCCAAACCCTAGCATCAATCACACTGGAAAAAATAAACAGCATAGATCTCACAATCAGTCTAATATGGCTCAGCATCATCTGTCTGAAATCAGTTCAAAGTAACAATAAACGAAATAGAGGTCACCTTTCAGTAGAGAAAAAAATCATGAGCATGCCTCATTTGCATCTTTGCAAACTTGACCAGATTCTGTCGGCCAATTGACCCTCCAGCATCTGTTGGTGTTTAAAAGGAACGCAAACGGTTCAGTATTTTAGTAACTGAGGAGTACATCTCTTGGAGATAATCATGAGAGAGAGAGAGAGAGAGAGAGAGAGAGAGAAACCTTTCTTTACCAAGGCGTCTTGCTAGTTCTTCGGCTAAAGCCTGGCCAGGGGCATCAGCATCTGTTGCTAGAATTATGCGAGATGCCTGGAAATACCCACTGTATTGCAGATTCAGTTAAAACTAACGAAATCTCACCAGCTGCAGAAAGGATTATTTGTGAAATTAACTTGTTTTGCAGTCTTAAGATGATTACCTGATTAAGATACTCTTCGCGGTTCCATAAATACTGAAACTTTGTATCCTAGCTTAACAGAGAATATCAAGTTAGTTCTTCATTCAGAAGTCCAAATAACAGAAGAAAACTAAAACATGACAAAGTGTTTAAATTGAGGAATAGAATAGAAAAGTGAAAGAGAATGATTAAAGATTCGAACAAAAGCTAACAAACTTGGACAGTCAGCGCTAGGATTTCAGCACACCAGTAAAATTAACCTTTTCCCAAATCGACAGTCATCACATCAAGAGACCCATACTGAAGTTAATGTTCCATAACAACTACTCCATCTGAAACTTCTGACACTAGATTAAAAATATACTTATCAGATTTAGTATTTAAGTTCAACACTATGCACTGGACATATAAAGTTTTGTCTTAAGCTCTGTTTTCTTTTATACCAATACACCCAGTGACATGACTAGAAACCATTTGTTTCCATCCTTTCAGATGGCAGACTCTATAAGCACTAGGTTACCTCCTAGACTGCAATTCTATGTAACTAACGAGTGCAAGTACCACTATAGCATATAGCGCAAACGCCTATAATGGGCAGGAGATCTGGGGTGCAAATCCCGCTTGAACCAGGCTACGATCTATTCTCCAAACAAGCTTCTATGTACTAGTGTAAACATAAATTATGATACACTGTGAAATTGAAGAGTTTCCCAAAAAAAATTAGCAATAAATACTTAGACAGGTTAATAGCATCTTCAAAATCCCTAAAAACTGGGGAAGTGGAGATTGAAGTGGAGATTACAAATAGAGTAGAATTTATATATTTCACATTCACACTCTGTCATCTGGCATGTTGGCCACTACAAACAGCATATACAATTACGATGAGTATAGCACAAATGAGAACTTTAAGATGGACATGAAGTACATCTATAAAGGTTGGAGTGTGTTTACAAAAGAAAATTCCAGAATGTATTCACGCATGAGTTTTCACAAAAACATTTCACCTTGTGCCATGTACCTACCTTCTATTTTGTTCATTCACTGGCATCGTTTTTCACCTTCCGTACAATTTGTTCAACGGCTTCAATTTTTCCCTATCCGCTTGTCAGACCCTTTTATTTTAACAGTTTACCAAAAAAGGATTTATTTGTAATATTGATTTAATAACACATAGTTTCATATCAAAATTTTGTTACTGGCATGCTTTACATTGTAGTCATCATTTCATGACTTATTCCTTAATTCATCAGACCCTTTTATCTTTCCTTGTTTGAAAATGACCATTGCTCAATCGCAGACAGGGAATAACATTATTCAATGGAACTCTCTCAGTCAAATTTCTCAGCCTTTCTCAGTTAATTTTCTCAATAAACAATACTTTATTTAGAATCAACTACTAATACAGGTTCAACCATTCTGCAGTATATCCTTTAGCAAGAGGAATTTTAAGAACATCAGGCTTTCCATTAGTTCACTAGTTAGCTAAGTCCACGAATTATTAGGATCTTTTATGAAATTTACATTCTCATTAACCTTGAACTAATAACCACGCCAGCAGCAGCTATCTAATACGCAGTCCACCAAGTTCCTAATGCACTCTTTTCATTCTGGATCAAACAAATTCTTATTTTTTGTTTAATAATCATTTGAAGAGAATTCAGAAATGAAGGCTGCCCAGGGAGGAATATGCATTGAATTGTCATGAAATGGTCTTACTGCTGTTATGCTATGAGCTACAAGGCGTTACGTCCAAGATGATAACCAGAGATCAATATAACAATTATAAATTGCTAATTTAACAAAGTGGCCCTTAACAGAGCTGAACGGAAAAAAAGGACTTCTATTACTGTGTTCTTTACCTTCTCCATATAAGAGCTTTAGGGAAGCTATCATCTATGGAGGCAAGTCAATAATCAAAGTCAATGAAGTCAAGAAGCATCTGCTCAACAAAGACAAAATTGACACCCAGTTGATGGGTGAGTCTCATCATGATGAATCCAGGCAAGTTCATTATTCAAGGGAGAAAAGTAATAATGAAAGTTTCAGAGGTAACTCAAAACATAGAAATTTGACATGCAACTATTGTCACAAGAAGGGACACATTAGAGCTGATTGTTGGCTTCGAAAAAAGAAACAACCAGATGTTAATGTCGCTAAATTGACTGAAGAAGAAGAAGATAAGTGCGACGTTCTATCTGTTACAGACAGATCAGCTGATAAAAAAGATAGATGGATTATTGACTCTGGATGTTCACATAACATCAATTCCAATAGAAAGATGTTCTCCTTATACACTTCAGTTCAAGAGGGAGAAATCTTCATGGAAAATTCTGCTACAAGAAAAGTGATTAGTGAAGGAACCATTCAATTTCGGTCTCATGATGGATGCATCACTACTCTTCAAGGTGTTTGTTATGTTCGCGATTCATAGTATAATCTCATCTCTCTTGGAACCCTACAAGGAGAATAGTTCAGTTTCAGTTCTGAAGGTGATCTTATGAAAATCTTCAAAGAGATCCATGTGAAGTTTCAGGCCGAACGTGTCAGCAATATGTATATGTTGCGAAATTTAGAAGTTACAGTTGGTGGATTGCAGTTATCCTTGGCTTCGAAAGCGGTGGTTGTGAAACAATCGAAGACTACGATGGTTTTGAGTTTGGATGTTCAATTGTGCCCCGAAGAGAGATTGAGACTCAGTACGCAACAAATAAGTTCAGATCGTTACTCTTATATTGGAGCAAATTCTCATAAATCCTGTGTGAATTAGGGAGATCGTTGGGTGATAAAGTTCAGATTGGTCTTGAACTTATTTGACCTAATCAAGCTGTGAACCCTATGAGTGGGTTATGAAGAGAGGGAGTGAGATAGAGATGAAGTCAAGTTTTGTTCAATTGTGTGTGGATGCGAGCACATGGAACATGGTGGCTATTCTCGAATTTGGACGTATTCGAGTCAAGGGGGAGATTGTTAGGATTTGTGACTGGAATACGTCGTGAATATTGACGAAACTTTGAAGATCAAAAAATGAACGTGCACAAGGAGCTGTGCACATTACCAAGACTGACACTGGCAGTGATAGATCTGTCTGCTTTTTGTTTTTGTTTTCATATGCATGCATTTACTGCTGGCCTGATGATTTAAAAAACTCAACAAAATGACTGACTGAGTATTTGACACATTGTCATCTAACTGGTAACTGCTGCTTTTCCATCTGTTTTAAGATGCGTTGATAGCTGATGAATTGGAAACAAAATTACGATCATCTTTCTTTCCGTGTTTTCGATCACCTTTCTTTCTGTGTATGTACCCCGGATAAAGACTTAAGGTTTAAGAAAATATCAGACTTTTTTTATTAAAGAGTAATGAAACTACAAAAACACTTCTATTACCAACAACATGCAAACAAACACACACACACAGACAGAGTTTGCTTATTTAAACATAACAATAGGTAAAATATGTAGAAATCATCTGCGATTGGCAATGGTATTAGTTATTGTCCATCCAGAACTGAGCCTGGAGCCAGTCCACTGTCTTCTTGTCCACTTGGAAGGCCTTGGCAAGAACATAATCAGAAATAGGCGGATTTGATCC
>JAVKLE010022132.1:67208-82116 GCA_034783775.1 Agave potatorum
TCTGTACACAGCGTATCAAGAACAAGTACAGTGCATGATACATGTAACACGATAACAGGACATGAGCTCTGTTGATAGCATAAAACAAGATAACAGGAAACGGGAAAACAAGAGATGTGGGATTCTAGAGGTGGCCTCGTGGCTTGGATCCACGTGGCATTTAGTTTCACACATCGCATATCAACAGCTCACGTATCCAGTAACGAGAATATCAGTAACGGAAAACAATCATGCAACAGGAATACATAAATATACATGCAATATGAACGGTGATCCATATGACAAGTGTTGGTTGTTATTGGCATGAGCATACAAGAGGGAATTCACAGCAGAGGACGGATGTGTAGTGAAAATCTCTCCACCATGCAAACATGTAAAAATCAAGAAAAACAAGCTCTTATCATGGCATCAGTCTTTTGCATCCGTCCTCTTATTTTTGGATTTAATCTCATCCAATCACCTCGCACCCCAATGTGAGACGAGCCTCACACATTTTCTTTTTTAGTTCACCAATTCATTTTAATTGGACGCAAGACACATTCAACTTCAGAATTTTCCTCTTGTTCTTTTCCAGCCAACGTTGCAATGTACTAATGAACATCATTTTACCTCAAGGAAAAGAAATTTACAACTCTGATTAACTCGAAAGAAATGAAAAAAGAAATGAAAAAAACAGTTTACCCTTGGAGAAGGGCAATGTTGCACCTGAACTCGAAAGTAATGCAAAATTCATATCAATGCTCAATATCATAAACCCTCCCAAAAAACAAACAGAATAGCTATGAAAAACTCAGAGGCCATAAACCCATCCATATACCTTGATTATATGATTATGACACAACTGTAGAGAATCAAATGAAGAATAGATGACACAAACAGTAACAGATGAATTATATTGCAGTCAGCAGCAATAAATATAAATGACAAAAAGAAATGCAGAATAAATATACAAGCAACAAACTTCAATTCAAGAGTGAATTTCTTTGCAAAATAACATGAGACCATTGCTCTACTAATCTTCACAACTCACACATGACCAAGATCAAGCTAAAATATAAAACAAGCAAGGATATAATGTAAAGTTACAGAAGCTTAAAACAGTTTCATACTAACATAAAGTAAAACCTCTGATTGCCTCATTTCTGATTCACATATCAGATTTTAAGAGAGGAAATGCTGATGACAATAACTCCTCATCCTCGGCAAAAAGTCGCAGATTCTTGCTCTTCAACAAGAATCCTACTGCAGCATCATCAAAATCCAAGAGGCAACCAAGCTTGATAAGCTCGGTCAGCGCAGCAATCTGATCGGCTCTCTCAAACAGTAGGCCCTCCGACATCACTTTGGAGAAGTATGTGGCAAACTCAATGTTCGCTTTCTGTCCAGACGACCTATCAATCTTCTGAATGAACAACTTTGAGTTCTCCCTTTCCCAGAGAATAATTCTACTCGCCTTAACTGCCAAATTCTTTCCTGATGAGAGAAGTAGGCTATAATTCATCGTAATGGGTTCATCGGTCTCTAAGACAGTAGAATCAGAGAGGCATTTTACAATCTGTTGCCTCTTTTCAGTGCAAATATCAAGGGAAGGATCAGCTAGAAAACCAAGAACAATCTTGAGCAACCCTGTTTTGATGACAGTATCTTTTGCATCTAGTTTCCTGAAATCAGTGCATTGTGATAGAGAGAACTGGTCATTCACTATTGCCTCAGAAATTGTTCGAACCCCCAGGCTGCTGAAGATTGCGTTCATTTTGGTCCGAGATGTGAAAGGAGAACTTGTTGGAGGATACCATATGAATACAGATTCTTCAGAGGCCTCATCAAACAAATCCTTCAATAGAAGATCATCAGGAACAAAAACATCTTGCTTGTTGGACAGTGAAATTCCATTCCCTGTGAGCATATTAACAATTGTGAATAAACAATTCAGTCCAAGAATTCTTACAAAAACATATCCTCAGAGTATACATATAGTATGTATGTGTGTGTTTGTCCGTGCGTGAGCTGTCAAAGAACAGTTCTGATCCATTTGCATGCTAAGTACATTGACACCATTTAGGTGTTCGTTATGTTACTAGATTTCACCTTTCCTATTCGGTGGCCAAGCCGGGTTTGACAATCCGGGAGGGAGAGGGAGACGAGGGATTTTGGGTTTTATACATTTACCCCCTCAAATCTTTTATATTTTTGAATTTACACTAAAATCATAATATTTCCCAAATTACTCCCTCAAAACAAATTTGTTTTGGACATGTGATACCTGAATTTTGATGTCTACATCATGATTTTTTCATAATTTTTTGAGCTTTCTATGTAGCATTTTGCGCATATCGTCCGAGTCTGATCCGAATCGCCGAGACCGATCCGTCTCGGTGCCGTCCGAGTCAGCGGCCGAGACCGCGACTTTGAACCATGACAATATTCACAAACAGCTTGAGAAATTCTCATGATAAAACACTAATCAGTATGTACAAAAAGAATAAGACTATATTCATAAACATTTCTCGAAATTTCTATAAATAAATTTGTAGCACTAAAGAGAAGTTCAGCAGATCATTAAGAGCAAGTTTAGAAATAATTCAAGAATTCTTAAGGCAAATTGAGAAAAGTGATGGAACCTGTAAGCACAGGAAGCTTAGTTATTCTCCCCGTAAGAAGGTTATCTGACTTCGAATTCCAGTGCTTTGCAACAAAGACCCAAAAAGCAGAGCATTCAGCAACTGTTGGTTGCCGAACTGAAGTTTCCCACACATTCCATAGCTTGCAGTAATCTTCTACAGTTGGACCATTCTTAACCTTGAGAACCATGGAGAAAAAGTCAAGTAGATT
The DNA here is from genome assembly GCA_034783775.1 of Agave potatorum. NCBI lineage: Eukaryota > Viridiplantae > Streptophyta > Magnoliopsida > Asparagales > Asparagaceae > Agave > Agave potatorum. The sequence continues at coordinate 70,041 of JAVKLE010022132.1, forward strand.
CTGCTCATAATACTTGTCCAAAACATAGAGCTGAGAGCTGAAGAGATTATCCTTGTCATGAAGAACACAGCTGTCGGATCCAACCCATTTACCTCCTTCACTGCCATTCGGTATCCATATCGAATCAGAAGCTCCATCTTCAGGTTCCCATTTGAATTCACTCAAGTACTTGTAAACTCTAGCAATCACATCCCCCTGAGAGTGGCACTTGAGATGATCAGCAAGCAATGAGCATCCATTACCACATTCTGTGATAACTCCAATCGCCATTAGTTCTTCCTTATATGTTATGATCTCCGAGCCATAGAAAGCCTCATCAATAAATGGTCCATCACCTCTCTGTAAAAATGATTCCCACTTCGGATGAAAAAGGACGCACTCACCCGGGGACTTGTACCCCATTACCGTCTTCAACCACTTGTTCTTAATACTTTTCATAAACTCCTTCGGGAAAGTGTCCATCTTTTTCTCTTTCAAATTCCGAATACACTTCAACAATGAAAGAACACTGGATGGAGTCACAATTGAAGGATCTTTAGGAAAGTGAAGGCCAGTGAGAACAAAATGGGCTCCATCTTTGAATTCGATAATAGCACCCAAAGCCTTGAGCTCATCTTTGTATCCATAGATTTCCTTGCCATAATAAGAATCAGTATCATCAATGAAAGGAAGTGAGGAAATTAGGGATACTGATTCCCATTCAAGATCCAACAGGATTGATTCCTTTGGAGACCTAAAGCCCATCTGGGTATGCAGCCATTTCTCATTGCGCATACAATTAGTAAGATCAGCAGGGAACCTGTATTCCATCTCCTTCAGTTGTCGGTAGCATGAAAGCAATGCAATGACATTTTTCTTTGTAAGAGAGGATGAAGATGAAAGCAGCTTAAACCGATTAGCAATCGCCTTGGATGCTTCCTCAAATCTCACTAGTACCCCAGCTTTCTTCAACTCTTCCCGGTAAGATCCAATCCTGCCTCCATAAAACCTCTGATCAATCAGTGGAACTTCATCAACTGCCTCAAGAAGGCACTCCCACTCCGTATCAACAAGGAAAGATTCAATCGGAGTTCTGTAGCCAAGATGGGTTTTCACCCATCTTAACCCTCTGAGGTTACTTAAAAATTTCTCAGATGAATTCACATGTCGAATGCATTCAAGTATCAAAATAGCAGCATCAGCAGTAACTGGAGAAGTCAATTTGAAATTATCAACCACAAGATGGTGATTATTCTTGAAGCTAACTACAACACCGAGTAACTCAAGCTCGGTCCCGTAGCCAAGGATATCATCACCATAGAAGCCTTGATCAATGAAGGGAAGAGTGCTGATATATGAGGCCGTAATCCACTCAGAATTGTTAAGAATAGATCCAACTGGAGACTGATAACCCCGTGTGGTCTTCAGCCACCTTCCATGTTTGATTCTAGAGATGAGATGTTCAGGAGATAGTTGCTTCTCCCTCAACACTCTAATCAATTTGAGAAGAGAAATCACATTTCCTCTTGTCAAATTGGAATTTTCTGCCATGGACATGAGATGATCACCGATATGGGTTGATGCTTCCCCAAACTCAAATCGGACACCAATCGATCTCAATTCTTCCTTGTAGTTGCGAAGCTTGTTATCATAGAACCACTGATTGATCATAGGTATGTCAATGAGAACTGACTCCATCTGTAGCAAACTTCCCCAATCAGAACCGGACAGGAACGATTCAGATGGGGGCCTGTAACCAACAGAAGTCATAAGCCACCTTCCATGCTTGATGCAGTCCAAAAACCTTCGCGGAATTTGAATTCCTCTATATTTCAATTGACAAATCCAGTCTAAGAGCAAGAATGTATTCTCCTTTGTCAAAGGTGAAGATACAGTAGGGAATGAAGCATTGGGAGGACATATCTCTGGAACATCAGAAGCTCCAATATGATCTTTAAGGAAGACCAGAAGCTGACCTTCAAAAGTATAGTTCCCAGCAAAATTTCCAGATGACATGTAGTCTGCACTAAGTTCAACATAATTCTCCAATCTCCATGGATTTGAACCGATCAATCCCACCCACTTGCTGCCTTTAGCAGGGACCAAAACCTCCTTCCTTTGTGATGTCACGCATCCATAGTTATCCACGAGTGGAATGCGAGCGCACAGCTCCTTGACAGCCCACGCCGTCACATATTCCTTCAACCATGAGTGATATAAGAAGTGAGTGAAAACAATCACAAGCCTCTTATCATTCCCCAGTCTTGCCAAAGCCTTAAGCCCATAGTCGTACACATCTAAATCCTGCACTTGAACATAAGTTTTAAGCCAACTTTTGAGCGTATCTTGTTTGTGATACACTCCAATAGCTGTCTGCGTGCTTTCGGGTAAGAAAAAGACATTAGCTGCAAATCTCAATTCCCTGCCCCATCTAATCAGCCAAGAAATGCAATTTTGTTTGGATGCAATACCAATCCTCTCAGTGTATTGTGTTGCTCTGTATATGCTCCAGAAAGAAACGCCACCATTCACATCTACATACTTTATGAGGGGTATGTTCTGTATGTTAGTACTATCAAAGGAATTCCACCAGTTATCAGCTAGGAAATGCAAAAGGTCCAAGTAAACATTTTCGGTAACTTCTTTAACGAGATTGGAACTCTCAATGCACTTTCCATACCACTGCTTATCCACAAATCCCACACCAAGAAAGATCAACACTTTATCATATTCCTCCTTATCGAATGGAGAACTCAAGACATATGTTCCATGCGATGACAAGTTCTTCAAGTCCACCCCTATCTTCTGTGCCTTTTCCAGGATATTCCAAAAGGCCGGCATCAGACGGCCTACTTCATTGGGTTTGGAGAAGATCTTTTGGGCAGTCTTCGATTCGCATGGTATGATATGCTCTGCCATTACTTTCTCTTTGATGGCCAACCTCATAGGATTAAACAGAACTGAGGAGCTTTCCACTGGGAGGAACCGGAACATGGAGGGAATACAGGAGGAGGGAGCAGACTCTGTTGATTTCACCAAGGAGACGAAAGCATTAATGAAGGCGGAAGGCACACATTCAAGAATCCCCTTGTTCCATGGGCTATCAACAAGAATCGACTCCCTTGATGATGATAGAAGGAAATCCGCCTGAATTATGAACGGGAAGTTTGTCTCCATCTCAGTTGGTAGAAAAGAGTATACACCGGGCGTTGCCAGTCCTCGATTCAGCCTCTGACTCCATGGAAAAGCCAGAACGATCACCCATTCATCAACTTCCATTCTCTTTTCTACCCTACACGCAGATTTGACAGGGAATTTTTGCTTCCACATGTAGTAGCTGCACTCTTCCTCTCCCCCTTTGCTATTTTCTTGGGCAACAAGATGACGAGTATATGATTCAGCATCTATGTTCTTTCTCATCTGAACATCAGTTTCACTTGAGATAGAAATTTGGCTTTAAGCCTTGGATCATCATTCTCTTCCCTGACAGAGAGTTGTTTGATTTTTGTAAGGAATAAAAGCATTTCAGGATGCATTTTCGACAGCTGTTCCTTCACGGCTTGCACCTTGTCAGCCTTTAGAGGCAAGATTATAGTAGTGGTGGGAAGAGTTTTAGAAGAGCCATATACTTGTTTGATGTCGGAGAGCATCGGGTTCTCGACCCATTCAGGGACAATGTACCCAATATTGCACTCTGGACATGGTTCTTCATTGAATTTTATCTGGTACCCATTGCTAAAGATATGCGGCTGACTGGATATCAGAAACACACTTTTGAATCCGATACCTGTAAACCAAATCAAAATGTAAGTCGTCTTTCAGAGAAAAAAAAATCGACATGGAGGGATTTAAACAAAAATATATGATCTGACTCATCCCCATATTTGCAATACTTTTATAAATATGGACATCTAATATCCATCCAGTAATGTTTATAGATATGTAGTGCAAAGTTGTCCAAAGAATCTGAATAACTAAATATATAGCTGAATATAAAAAGAATTGTCCTAATACCTATAGATTAAAGTGAATTCAACATCATAGTATGCAAGTTTTTCTTACTTTGATCAAAGAAGAGGCTAAACTAAAGGGTTGAACTCATTTTTCTCTCTAATCATAGTTTATATTCAATAGCACTGGCTACAAGCCTGAATTCATTCTTATCACATATGCATATGGAGTTCAATATTTGAACAATATCCAAATATCAATATCTGTATCCAGCAGAAGAAACAAATACAAATACATTAGGACTACACCCCTAACTGCATGGATTAACTAAAAGCTATAGTTTGACAAGAATTTGCATGTTAACCTTTTACACCACAGTGAAAAACATTATATCTTTTGCAAAATAGTGGTTAGGCATCAAGAGATACCAAAAACAGAATTCACAGGTTCCTTCATGAATCATGAGACATTATTCAATTTTATTTTTCAGAAGGATATTTTAGCTTGATCTTTTAGGTCAAAATACCATGCTTGGAAATAGGAACTTTTACGAATTCTGAATCACAGATACAGTGAGCGTGCAAAACTGGAACATTTGATTGAAGAAATTTGAGTAAAAAAGTTTGTCAAACTAATCATAATTCTGGACAAAGTGAAAGTATAGACATAAAAATATGATAATATACATTAGTTTCGCAAGTATATGAACTTTGATGTTCCGTAATGTGCTTCTATCTTACCCAAATGACCCAGGGTAAAGTATATTACTATATTAATCCAAAGCCCATTTTAGTGTCAGCAAATTAATCAAAACTTCATTAGGGTGCATCATCATATGGATGTACACTCAGTACAGGCTCTTGAGTGACCTAGCAATATTCTTCAGATTGGAGTGTAAAGTTGAAAGCTTTCTCTCAGATCAACTTGAGTGGAATTATTTTGTCTAGCAATCAAATAAAACTACACCTTTTCATTCTAAAGGCCAATACATATTTGGGCTGCATACTTTGGCAATCCTATGTTCTTTACTGATGAGTATTTTGTGCATTTTAGGAGCAATTATCTTTAAGTGAATCACTATCTCACAATGGTAACTGCTTTTGACAGGCAAAAGACTTGGCTTGAAGCCTCAACATTTCAAATTATAGTTCAATTTGGTGAGGTACATTGAGAATGAAGAACCAAATTAAATTTACCTTATGCCTTGTTTGACTAGAAGAGGTATATACTCGTAGAGTGTTGGGGTCAAATCCCAACTCAAGAAGAGTTGTGCAACTCTCTCTTAACATCATTTATGAATTGGTGTAAGAGTTAGCCATTGCTCTCAAAAAGGATGGGGCAAAGTGTAAAAAAATGTCCTTTTTTCTTCCAATTTTGTCCTTGATGAGACATCTCTAACTCTTGATAAAATTTAAATGTTTGGAAAAGTTAGCAAGAGTTAGAAGCCTAACTCTTGCTAACTCTTGTCGCCAAACACGGCCTTAGAGTATCTACTAAAGGATTATATTAGAGCTCAATGTTCTTATGGTAATTTACTCATGATGACACAAATACTAGAAGCAAAAAGTTCTGTAGAAGTCACACAATATATTAAAATCTAATAGTTAGTTTAATGTTTCTTTTAGATATAAGTAAAGTGAGTGCAAATTAATTGGTCTTGTGTTAAGGACACACCTTGTTTTGGCACCGGCACATGATAGATAATGGGAGTTGTGCTAGAGTCTAATTTTAGCTATGTTCCATATGCACAACCAAAAACAAAAATAAGGAAAAATCTAATTCGCAAATGTCCGTGTTGGTTTCATTGTTTTGTATTCTAGGTTAAAGAAATATCTGTTACGAAAAGTCCCCAGGACAACACAAATTGATCCAAGAGCAGGCAAATAAATATTGATAACATAAAGCTCAACAAGAACACAGTTAGTGTAGTTCAACACAAACAACCTATGTCCACAAAGAAATTTATTCATTGTTATGTACTTCTAGTAAAATCAATCACATGATAATGCATGGGCAAAGAAATGAGCATGTATAATGTTCAGAAATTAAAATCAATTCAGTGTTCCAACTACCATGTTCTCATATGCAGGGGCGGACCCACATACACACCATTGTGGGCAGACACCCACACTGAATTTTATAAAATATTTGTAATCTATATAATTTGTAATTTTTGGTACATGATCTCTTCTTTTAGATTATTGTTACTAGAATAAAAAAAACTTTAGAGCTCCAACTCAAGTGGTAATTTATAAAAATATGTTATTAGAGATTACAAGTTCAAGCCTTGGGTGCAACTTTTTTTTCCCTTTTGTTTACTCTCTTTTCTTATTACATTTATGCTCACACTGAAATTCTTATTATATTTAAACTCACATTGAAAAAATATCTTGCATCCGCCGTTGCTCATAAGTCTATATATCTTAAATAAAAAAATCTCCATCGGACTTTCCCTACAAAAATCCAATAAACTGTACAAACTAATTTTATGCTATGTAAACACATAAGGTATTACATTCCTGCACCACAAAGAAACTTATCTAGTTTTGTTTTGGCCACTGGTTATGGAGTAATCAAATTAATCAACCTTAGGATTTTTCCACAAAAGAAACATACATATTTGACCAATCAATTATATGATATGTACTATACATATAATATGTACCATATCATGGACCAAACATGTAATGTATGAAAAACTCATTAAATCAATATGGGATACATATAATAAATAATACTCTTTAATAAAGAATATAATAAGTTATATGATCATGCATAATAATTATTGTACTAAGAAGAATTCTTATATATTGGTGACTTTACTAACAATGCCAATTAATTAACTTGCTATTTGCTATTACCTGCCTGATTTTGGAACAATAAGCATAAATTAAATAAATCCTAAATGTTTTTTTCACTTTAATTACTTTTTGGTACAGGAAATTGGAAACTTATAATTATAACATATCTATACATCCTTTAAACTTAAATGTTTATGGTCTTATCACTATGATAAGCACTTGAATTTTGGCAACTAAATTAAAGTTTGTGAAGATGAAAAAGTTCATACAGAAATATATATTAATAATTCATAATGAAAAATTTTATTTTGCAAATGCCATATACAAAACTGTACAATATATATATAGACACACGTACACACACACACATCAGATGCTATATGACGGGATCTCGTCAAATGGCGGCTAATTTCTCTCCCTGTCCACAATTTCTTTAATCTAACTTTGTCAAATTATAATCCATCCCCTAAGATGCGTATTTACAAAAAATCATGCGTTTTGAAGTCCGTTTGATCATGTTTCTAATGGCTCAAAGTTTAACCATTTTTCAACAATACGACTTTTGCAACCATTAGATACATGATCAAATAGACTCCAAAACATGTGATTTTTTATAAATACATATATTAGGGGATGAATTACAATTTGATAAGGTTAAATCAAAAAAATTGTGGGAAAATGGCATCTGACGGGATCCCGTCAGATGACATCTGATATACACTATTCTCTCTCTATATATATAATGCATCGACAACGGTAGTATTGCAAAATTTGAATATGCAGATATTTTGAAATTTCAGGCAATCGCATGTTTGGAGGTTTTTTGTTTCTTTCTTTTGGGTGTATATTTTCCTATATAATGTATTGTTTAATAGAGTGTTTGTGTCAAAATTTTCCTACTTTTTCATTGTGTTTCAACTCAATCTGCATGTAACTAACTTGTATTTTTCTTTGATTTGTTGTGACATGTGCGTGACAAACTTACCACGGACACGGACAATCACGAATGCCACTTAATTTAAATAATATTGCAGAAATATGTGATTTTTAGTCATAAAAACCTTATTATGTTGAAAAACAATTTTAATAAATGTTAATCTTTAATTATATAAGGTTTTAGTCATAAAAATGGCACTTTTAATCTCCAACTTGTAGATTCTTTATGATTTGATAAATATATACTTATTTATTTTGTGAACCTCCATCCTCCAGGGAGGATCTTTCCCGGTTTCTCTGGGCCCGCTCTTAGAAATCATGTGGGATCCATTGGGGCAAAAAGGAACAGATAAGAAAACCAAAAAAACAAAAAACAGAAATCATGCGAAAAAAATTAGAAAAAAATTGAAAGGCTGGTCGCGCAGGGCCGGCTACAAATCAGTACTCTGGTTTATATAGTAAGATATGATCTGCAAACAGAGAAAGCATATATCCAAAAAAATTATGCCTCTTGAAGACTGGGCGTATAAAAACCTTCAAATTGCATACATGTCGTAGCAACTGTATTAGAATAAATATAAATAAAGACATTTTCAATTATAGCAATACACACACACACACATAAAACACACTCTGACATGGATGTACATACAAACACAAAGGTTTTGCGAAAAAACATTTTTTTGCCAAGCCTGTAGAATTCTTCTTAAATATGTCACAAACACCCTACCAAGCTATATAGGGAATAAAAACATAGTAGACAAGGCCAACCTTTTTCTCCAATGTAGCCGCGATGCCTATTCCCTTTCTTTGTGGACATGGCAGCTCCACAAATAGACTCAATGTTAACTTGAGAGAAACCCCTCTCATTATTGAATACAAACAGAGTTGAAGCTGCTCCGGTTGCTGTGACATCTTTTGATGTGATAACGAACTCAAGGGATGGTGCAACCCCAACAGGATACTCATTATCCTCCGCATTCTATAATCAAACACAAAATGTAGACTTAATTTGTTGATTATCAAAAAGTAAAGATCAACTTTTTGTCAGAAAATTAGGAAGAAAAATAAGAAAAGACGAAACGAAGGAGATATTCAGCAGTTGTATTGAAAAACTGTTAATTAGTTGGGTTACATAAAATGGTTCGCTTGGATCTATAATTACTATATAGCTCCAAGTCCAAGTATTCTTTTATACAAGTGTAGTCTATATATACCTGGTGCACAATATCATATCCACTAGTGCAGTTTTGTAACTAGTAAACAAGATACCGCCTCCCATATACAATTTTGTATCTTCCTCTTAAGAATTGTATTTTAAGGAAATTGAATGAGACCATCACTACACCTTAAAAGAAGACACCTAACTTTTCTTGTTTTTGATATAGTTGTAGAAAATAATACATGTATGCTAAGAATTATTCAAAAAATATTAAAATTAAGGATATAACACATTTTTCTCTTCATGTTTTAGTCGTATTCATTAATACCCGAATCCAAATTGATATTCGACTATTTAGTTACTAGATTAAAATATTAGTGTTCAGTTCTGTAACCACTAATAAAAAAAAAATTGCATATGGTAACACATAAATATTCCGTAACCAATACGAGTGCATCCTGACCAACTGGTTTGTTTAAAAAGGGGAATGTTGAGGCTACTCAGGCGAGTTGCCCGCCATGTATCCTAACTGAAAATTTCTTCTCATTTGGGATCACATGGAAAAAGTAGGACGAGAGGAGAAAATTTAGAAGTATTTCTCTGTATATTACATCAAAATTTTAATTATACTCTTGTATGCTAGTGAGGCTCACTGGTAAAAGGATAAAAGTAGATTGTGGGCAGTCACGGGTTCAAGCCTGGCTACGACCTAATGTTCAAAATACACACACGCTCGTATTTAAATTGATGTGTTTATGCGTGTTAATTAATTTCAAACATTCAAGGACTCCTCTCCTTAACAAAGCTAATTAAAATATTAATCTGAAAATACACCCACTTGTTTACCATATCTACACCATTTAAAATAAACTTTTTTATAAGAATTATCATTTAAAATTAATTTAAGTTAACATAGAATTATCTATACTTTCTCATCACTCTTTGAATTTATGTTGTTTCATGAAAGTATAAAGTTTACATATTATTCTATTTTTTATTCAAATAATGATATAGTGCTACATGCGGTATTAATACCCAAACATGGTATCGACACACCAAAAGTTTTTCCCCACTGAGCACCCGTGCATTAGACTCATCTCACTTTTGAATCAAAATAAATTATAACCATCCATATGATGATAGATGATAATGTTTAGAGAAGTGGATCGTCCGCTACCAATTGTGGTTAATAGGATTCAAATATAAAAAGGTTCAGTGGGCATTTTGAAAGTTGTTGGGGACAATCGGGTAACTAGGATCAATGTATGTTTGCAATTGGGTCGGTCAAGTAGGGTTGGGGCTAGACCCGGACCAATATAACTTTGGGTCTAAAACATAGACCCAAATTCAATCCATTCATTAAGGCCTAGTTTGGCAATGATGGCTGGTTTCCAAAACCGGGGTTCCATGAGGTTTAAATCCAAACACTAAAAATCAAAACTATCTCCCCTTGGCAACCATTTTGGAGTCAACCAAACTCTAGCGGAACTCCATAAAACCCCAAAATATATGCTTGGAAACCATTTTGGAAACCTCGGTTTTAAATACAAATTTTTCATTGAGATCGGGGTTTCGGAAACTCTACTCCAATCGATCATGCAAGGACTCTTAGGGTTTCCCTTTTCTGCACTTCCAAGCAGCCGCCATGGCAACGCCCCTATCGCCCAACATGCTGCAGTTAAGCCCTCTTTATGATCTCCTCTCGCAAATACAAACAGTTCTTCAATCACCAACGCACAAGTGCTACCCGCGAATCAAAATCTAGCATCGACTATGCTATTATTGGACTCTTCGATAATGACCACATCCACCACCGCCATGCAAGATTCTGTGTTTTCCAAAAAAAAATCACTATTCTACAGAGCGTTTAACATGATTATTCCTCCTCTCAAGAAGCCTTCTTTTGCTGAGGTTGTCTCCAAATCAACATCTTCAGTATTGTCGGTCTCCTTTGCGCAGCCAATTAAGGAAGGGGCTTATGTCTCAATTCAGATCAATGAGAAAATCTATTCACAGCGTGTCTCCATGTGCCTAAGGGCTTTGATCGGTCGTATTATCCTCTCAAAGGGGGAGAAATTGTGGAAAATCTAGGATCTGAAGCAAAAATTGCAATCTTTGTAGTCCTCAACTCCGGGTTGTAGATTGATTTCTCTAGGATGAGGGTTTTATATGATTCTCTTCTCTTCTCAGCAATAGAAAGATAGGGTTTAGGCAGCGGGGACAATAGCTCTCAAATCGAGAATTTTGCGTTTGCAACCATGGCAACATGACTTCGATTTCAATCAAGTAAAAATCCAAAAAATCACAAGTGTGAGTTCTGTTTTATGAGTGGGGATGGGAGTATTGGCGTCCCAATTGCTCCAAGATATTGCCAGAGGAGTTAAGAGTACCTCTGAAGATTGATGATACAAATCTTAAGGGAGATTATGGTTATTATGCCAGCGTCCTAATTGATGTTGATTTGTCGTCTCCTCTTCCAGATGAATTGATGTTGGAAAGAAATGTTGCTTGTCTTTTCATCTCTCCTCTTTGAGAATTTGCCTGAGTTTTGTTCCACATGTAACCCGATAGGACATTCGAACTCTAGCTGCCACTGGAAGGAAACAAGATGTCAGGAAAAATATCAAAAGATCGCGAGCCTTCCAACGCTCCACGAGGTTGCTCTTAGGACCCTCGTGGATGTTCGAAATCTCGCGTGGCCTATAGGTGCGATGAAAGATCCAAAAAAACAGGCTGCTCAAAGTTCCAGCAGCCAGTGCCGCCTCATAATTTTGGAGCTATGATTAAGTTTCTTGAACTAGTGGCGCACGTGAACAACACCTTGCAGAATATGCGTGATAATGCTCAAGAACTAGACACTGACTAAGGGTCTTTTTGAGAACCAAAGGACAGAAGATTTTGAGCATGACTCATCGGAGCAGCCGGTGAATAATTTGGTGATAGTTCTTTTCAGTGGCCGGGGGGTTCAGGTTTGGAGGAGCCAATTGCTTCTATAGTAGCAGATGTTCAGGCGCCGACCCCGGTTGTTGTTTCGAATCCGCTAAAGATGGATCTTATTGCTCAAATAGAGGTGGCTACTAAGCAATTGTGGGGATCAAGTAGAGAAAGAAGAAAATAAGAAGGTTAGAAATCTTTCAAATCAGCTTCTCGACGGGATGAGGACGTATCCGGAGGCCTCCTTTGAGGTATCGATGAAGTTCTACAGGAATTGTAGAGGGATTGCCAATAAGAAGAATCGTGTTTGATC
>JAVKLE010022359.1:17705-27743 GCA_034783775.1 Agave potatorum
GACACTTCTGCGCTAGTATTAAAGAGAAATATCTAAATAAATCTTCAAGTTGATTTTTTTTTCACTTTTTCATACCCATCCTGATCAACAAAACCCTCAAAATATGGGGGAGATGCATACATGTCCCGTTCAACCTTCTTTCTATCACCATCAGTATATATGTATTTATCACAACAGTAAAATCACATAAATAAATCAAAGTGCACAAACATCAGAAGTTACCCAAGAATCTCAATGGCTTTTACTGGACACAAATTGGGCTAAAAATGTGGCCTGAAACGATGATTTTCTGCTGTAGGGACAATACCGGTACCAAACACGGGCTCGTGAAGGTCAGATCTGCTGTTCAAATGTGAATTCTTTTCAGTGGCTCCGGGGCTCAGTCATGAACCCAACGCTTAAAAAAGAGCTCGAAACGGACTCCGACAAGGCGAGAAACAGTCTCTGGACTGAGGCTGTGCAGGCTGCAGGGCAATCAGTGAGCCGCTGATGTCAACGCGACTCCGAGTCGGCTCGGGGCGGAGCCACGGCTCGGCTAGATCAGGCGGCTCGTGTTTGGCTCAAAGCTGGCTCGAGCCGATGACGTTAGTGACAGTGAAATTTTTTTTTATTTCTGTTTTTTGCTTTTTTTTCTCTGTTGCTTTTGTTTTGAAATAGATCTTTATCGGGGTTTGAAGTAGATGTAGGGTTTGGACGAGACGGAAATGGAGAAGAAAATATTGAACGGGATTGAAACCAGAAGCTCTGATACCAAATTGATGTAAAATAGGTTAGGACCGTAATATCTTTCAAATTGAGAAATGAAAACTAAGATTTTGATAAGAATAATGAAAAGAGGAATTAGATTTAGAGAAAGAACCAGATAGATTTCGGCTTCGCACTACTTGCACGGGCTTCGCACCCCTCGCTCAAGAACTCAACAGCTTTGAAATTTTAACTGAAAAATTTTCATTCAATCATTGTTTATTTTATTTATTAAGTTGAGCCTCTCTAAATAGGCTCCTACAAAGTGAATCTCTCCATCACAATTGATGTTGGACTAAATTTCATAGTAACTAAAACAACTAAACTCAAAATAAACTAATACATGAAAATAACTAGCAATTGAATGTGATGTTTTCATCACTTCTTTTTTTGTTTTTTAGTTATTTATTATTTTGTAGGAAGCATTTGATGTTCTTGTAACTAACCCTATTAAATCTAGTTCAAGGTCCTCATTTTGATAATATAATAACTACCATGATATCTGGTTGAATTATATATGGACACAAACCTAATACATTATACATTCTAATTAGTTACAGGTTAATCCACCAAAATATCACTTATTAACTCTAAAGCATGTTCACAGCATGGTACTAGATATCGGATGATATGGCCGATATATCAGTTTCAGACCCATGCTGATACGAATTGATAACAAAAATCAGCCATATCAGTTTGAGTCGATATTGGTCGATATTGACTGACATATATTAGCTTGGCTGACATATATTAGCCCAATATCAGCCAATAATGTAACTTTTTTCTTTGGGTTTCTTTCTTTAACAAACCGGATTTGGCCTCAGCTTTTGAGCTATATTATGCTATTATTAAGAACTTGAGACTTAAGAATATTTATTAAATATTTAATAGTTTATGATATTGTTTAAGTTTACTGTTTAAGCATGTTACAAGGTTCTAAATATAGGCTGATATGATTGATATATCGGTTATGGACCCATACTTATATGTTTCAATGTAATAATCAGTCATATCGGTTTGAGCCGATAGATCGATGACGGCCAATATTTTACCTTTTTCTACTTTGGGTTTTTTTTTAACAAATCAGGTTTGGGCCCAACTTTTGAGCTATATTATGTTGTTATTAGGAACTTAAGACTTGAAAAATGTCTATTAATTGTCTATAGTTTATGATTATTTTTAATTTTATTAATTATGCATATTGTTTCCCTTTATCTAGGATGTTAAGAGCAAGTTAAGAATTGGAATGGGCAATATTTTTTATACTTTGTCTTGTCTATATATTAAGTTATATGTGTTTTTTTGCAATTATTATGCATATCTTTTGCATTTTACAAGTAAGCTCTTACTCAAAAACTAATATTTAAAGAGTAGTAAGAATTTTATCTTTTACTCTTTCTTTCATTCCTCCAATTTCATGAAGTAGTAAGCTTTTCATAATTCATGCTATGTAAAATTATAAATTATAAGTTGTTGAAATTATACATAACATTGATTTTACAAATTTATAACTTTATTTTATTGCATTATGCTATATTACTTGAATGTTTTACATGCATGTTGTCACATATTTATACAATAGATGACATATAGAACTTTATAACTACCTTTAAGTTATCAATGTTTATATATATAGAATGTCATATGGACATCTGATGTGATCCTATATCCTTGATATACGTCTGATACGAAAAAGCCCCAACCTACATGAACCCAATATCCGATATTTAGAACATTAACATGTTTATCACTTTATCTATGTTGTTAATGGCAAGTTGAGAATTCTTGAAATGGATAATATTTTTTATATTTTGTTTTGTTTCTATTATCGAGTTCTATGTTTTATGTAATTTTTAATGCATATCTTTTGCTTTTTGCATGTAAGTCTCTCACTCAAAAACCTATAATATAAAGTAAGGATTTCATCTTCTATTCTTTCTTTCATTCATTCGGTTTCACGTAGTAAGATTTTCATGATTCATGTTATATAAAATTATAAATTATGAATTGTCCAAATTATACTTAGAATTCGTTTTGCAAAATTTTAATTTTATTTTATTGCAATCTGCGTATGTTGCTTACACTTGCATGCTTTGACACGTATTTATTCCATAGATGGCATATAGAACTTTACAATTACTTTTAAGTTATCAATATAAATGTTTGATATGGCATCCAATATGATTCCATATCCCTAATATATCTCCCAGCATCCTCTATCCAATATGGAAAAAAAAAAAATCCTATATGAACCCAATATCTGATATTTAGAACTGAAAATCCTAGAATTCTGTCAATCTAGAAATTTCTGTCAATCTAGAAATTTTGTTAATCAAATGACTGAAATTATTTTGTTCATAAATCAGTGAATTGGTGTCGGAATTTGATAATTTTGGAGTTGATTCCAAGGTTCTTTAGGCTTTTTCACCACAACGGTGGAAGTATATTTGGTGGATTCAATTATTTGAAGTAGATTTTGGACATACTAGTGCGAAAATCAATGGTTTAAGGCTCGATTTCAACACTTTCATCATGAAACTGTTCTCTTGGTATATTTTGGTTTTTGAGATCTTTTATTTGGAGATTGGTCTGCATCTCTCGCGATAGAAGAGTAGGTCCGTTGGTGAATTCACTTGGAAGATTTAGTTTGGTTTCAAGTTTGGACAAATTTTTGGTTTGAACTTCACTAGGTGTAATTTGGACAAATTTTTTAGTTTTGATTTGTGTTTTCTTTGGTTTGGTTCATCTATTGGTTCAGTTCACATTTGTTTTGATTTTAGTTTCAGTTTGGAAAACATCTTGTTTAGTTTGATTTAAATTTCGGCAATTTGGCAATTTGTCTTCACTCTTCAATGATTCATCTCGTTTCAGTATGGTTTTCTTCAATTTGGTTTGGTTTCAACTTCTGCAAATGAGAGGAAGATATGTTTGGAATTTTGGAAGATTTTTGGATTTGGCTTTGGTGTTTCAGAAATTTGTTCTCAGCGACTTGGTAACTTGTCTTGGGTATTTCGATAATTCGGCAATTCTTTTTCTTTAGCTCAACTACTCAACAACTCATCTTGGGTAATTCGTTCAACAATTCAGCATCAACATTTTAACAACTACATCAGTTTAGCACTTGTTTTTCATTTTTTGTTAGGCAAACTCTCGATGTTGTACCATTGTGAGTTTGAGGGGGGAATGTTACATATAATAGAGTCTATCATATTTTAGAAATAGTATTTGGAGTATTTAGAGTTCTGGTGGTATTTGGATTCATAGTTAGAATAGGGATTTGGTTTTATATGATCTATATAAGGAGACAGTCTCGTGGATTTATTCAACTTGTATTATGTAGTTCTCTTTTAATAAAGATGTAGTCCTTGAGTTAATGGAGATTTACTTTTGTAAATCTAACATGAGACAATAAAATGAGGGTAGTATGCAAAGAACCCAAAGTGAGTAGTCTAACATTCGTTGTGCACCAGCTAGTTTTATATATATGATATTTCCAGTCAACTCGAGAGTTGAGTGTAACTAGCATTTTCAAGGGGGAACAATATCAGAATCTCAATAACTAACTGCTTGGGGGATAATAATACTCTGGATCCCCACACCTCTGCCCATCTATGTTGAACAGACATGGCCATACCAACATGGACATGACATGCCGACATGGGACAAATTCTTAAAAATACACATGACATGTGTGTCTCACAAGCATATCGGACACGTATCCAACACGAAACAATTCAGGATAGGAGTGTTCATGCTATATAGCTGCCCATGGTTACTGCAAATATGTAGATAGACACAGGGACCATATGGCTCTCACTTTGTTGTTTTTGAAAAAATGTTAGTCTCTCAAGAGATCCTTTTGCTTACCGCCCCTTTTTTAACACATAACTAGTTTGTCCAATTTAGAAATAACTGATATACATTTAAATGTTTTATGGTTCACCAAGTGTAAGCTAAATGAAACAAGTGGTAGCTAGATGAAATTACTGTTGGGATTATTGTCCCTAGCTACCGCGCGATTCTCTGCCTGTTTTCGTTGTGTTCAATTCTTTACAGGGCCTGTCTTAATTGTTTGCCAATACAATCACCTTATTCTGTTCCTAACCTCAATTTAATTTCCACTCTATCATTTTAATGATTTCTGGGTTCTTTCTTGTTTACATCTGTCTGTTTCCATGTTGATTTTGTCAAAAGAAGACCTTATCTTCTTAATTTCAGAACGTGGTTTCAATGTTTTTTCGGACGGACTCAGTGAAGAAAAACGAATTCTCTTTCTTGTGATCATGGTTAACACATTCTCTATTTCAGGTCATACTCCTGAGAGATGGCTGATTGGGTTACTGATAAGGTTCCCATGCTCTCAGAAAAAAGTGTTAAATCAAAGAAATATACTGCTAGAAGTGCATCAATGTCTATACCAGTGAATTCATCCTTTGAAAGTGATGATGCTTTTATATCCCATACTGGTCCCCTGCGTGGTGACAGGTCCTCCCATTTTATACCCATGAGTGGTCCCCTGTATAGTAACCAGAAACCTGACGGTGTAGGACCTCAGCTTGGCAAACAACGGAGTAAAGCATTCATGGTCATGCCAGAGGAAATGGGTGGGAATGGCTGGATAGCGAGTGATCATGGAGGAAAAAATGAGCATCTGTTGATGTCAGGGCCTTTGGGATTATGCAATAATCCTGATTGCACAAGTTGCCCAGCCGCATATAAAACAAAGCAAAGTACTTATAAAAGTACACTTCATCTTGATAGTAAGGTGCATTCTTCCTCCATTCTCTTGCTAAAGTTATTTGAATTACATAGGATTTGGTGCAGCCATCATAGTGTTTTGTAAGTTGTGATGAGACAAGTACTTCTAATTCTATAATTGAAATTAGGTCACTTGTATTATTAATTTTTAGTCTATCTTCAGAAAGAGAATGCTTTAAATACCTTTTGCCTTATATTGACACATGTGCATGTGAACTTTGAAGATTGTTATGGTATGTGGACACTGGAGTTTGGTTGTGCTGACTTGGAGATGCCAATATTTTGTTTCCTTTTAATTGATTTATCTATCTATCAAAAAGTTTGTTAATTGGAGTCACCTTCTTACCTAGATTGTTGGAGGGAAAAAGTTGAAAGTTAAGATGTTGCTTCTTTACGTGTTTTTCCCCATTTAGCTAGAGAAACTATAACATAGAATTTCAGAGAAAAAGTTAATACAAAATCACAATGACTACTGAAATGTTTTTTTTTAAAATATTTGGTTTGCTTAGTTACGAGCCCTTTTGCTCTATTCAGTTGGATAATGCCCATATCCTGTGCCATATCAGCAACCGCCATGTCCTTTTTGGCTGCCTCAAGCAAGGTTTGTTTTTGTGGTCTATCCCTAGTCCTAGTAGCTTCAACTGTGATCCTGTCGTTCCTAATCATGCATATTGTTCATTATGTGCACATGTCCAACAACCCCGGCAACAATTCTTCTACATCTCATCCTTAATCGAAGCTATTTACAACTTCTAATCGTGACACTGTTTTCTTACATCCTTAGCATACAACTATGACTTGTTTATATTCAAATGACTAATTCTTAGTATCCATCAGTGCACACTGCGGTGGATTGTAAGCTCTTCTATATGTAGTCAAGAAAGAGAAACCAATTGTATTTTGGAGGTAACCTTGGTGGATTGGATAAATTATGCTGCCGATACTAGGTGAATTATAGATGCGGCCCTAGTTTTTATAACTTTTAGTAGATCTAATTGGTTGAATTTTCATGTTTGAGTGTATCATACCTCTATTCAGACTAGAACACACTTTTCTCATATGAATATACTAAGTTCCACATATGACTGATAACACGAAAAAAAATATTGCATGGATATCTTTTCAGAATTAATAAAGAAGTGTATAATAATGTAAAATACTAAGTAGCATGAAACACTCAAAATTAAATGCTATTTAAGATGTGACAACTGTTTACTTCATTGTCTTAAGTACATGTGAAGTCAGTACTTCAGAAGCTTTGGTTTGAGGGGCAACGAGGTGCTCAGTTTGTCTGATGAATTCCCAACTGTAGCTTTATAGTCGTTTGCAGTTGACTAGTTTTCTTCATGAGGGATTGCTTATCAATTATGATGCTTAGTGTAAAATCTTCTTATACTGTTTTGCATTGTATTTGGCTATATTTGCGATCAATTCCTTTTAGCATATTATTGCAAGAAGGTCTGAAGTCGGACATGCATATATTTCTACTGTTATGGTTGTAGAAATTTTTTAATTCATATATTAATAAATTCAACTGTTTCGTATATTTTCACAACTTTGAAATATTTTCCCGCCATACCTTCTTGCAGCTTCGCAACATTCTTTATGGGGATTCTGAAGGATGGACACGGAAGTTCTCAGCATTTTTTAATTCATATTTTCCTATCATGAATCCACATACCAAAATTGTTCAACAGTGGAACAAGTTCTTTGTCATTTCATGCTTGGTGGCAATTTTCATTGATCCATTATTTTTCTACTTATTTTCTGTACAGAAGGTAACCTTTATTCGTCCTTTGAATACAATCCTCTCTAGTCTTATTATGATTATTATTATGATTGGTTCTTGGACTTTGTCATTTTAGGCTGAAAAATTTCTTTAAGTGTGAATTCAGTGTTCTCTGTTTATAGTTATGATATGCATTGATGGTTCTTATTTCTCTTGAAGAGCAGGATAACAAATGCATAGTCCTGAACTGGTCCTTGGCAACAGCAATTGCAATTGTGCGAAGTGTGACTGATTTCATTTACTTACTACACATATTTCTTCAGGTAAGTTGCTGTTATGCCTTTATGTTTCTTCACTAATTTTGGAAAGGGATTACTTGTTCACCATGCCCAGATACTTATTTCGGTATTTATCGTCAGCAAAGGCTTTTTTGAACACACACGCACACACACACACAACAACAAAAAAAAACCACCACCAAACAAAAAAAGAAAAAAAAAAAGAAACAGAAAGAAAGAAATAAAGAAGGAGAAGAAGAAATATTTCCCATTCTCTAATGTGTTAATTCCAATACGTTTACCACGGGTGGATGAGAAGAGAAAAAATGAGGCCTAATTCCAGGAAACACTGAACTGAAAAAGTACATAACTTGAGAGTAGTGTTGAGCTGGTTTATAGTTTATTAACTTCCACTTATCTTCGGAGGTCTCATTAGATCATTATATCTCTCCAACATGTACTATTATGAACTATGCGATACTACTTTTGGTGCACATGAATCTGTTGTTGATGCATCTGACTTTTCTCAAAATATTTTATGCGTAGTGCTTATTCGGGAGCTAAATCTTGTTTGCTTCGAGCACAATGTATGGTCTTCTGGTATTTTCTGGGGTTTGCAATTTGCAAGTTGGAACGCATTTGCTCTCAACGCATTTTTGGTTCTGACCTAGAGTTCAAGATTTCCCTAGGCTGTTCTTATGGCAAACAAAATGGTGTCTTCTATTGTTGAAATATCATGATTAAGTAATCATTATGTTATTTGCACTTTAATAGAGTTCATACTTATGGACATGATTCTGTTTCACCTGTTCGGCATTGGGCAAAAATCATTTGACGTATCTTTCTACCAGTTGTTTGTTCCTCCCTTTTATCGCTTCTATTTCATGCGTTCAGATGCTATAAACCTTTGCCCGTGCTGTTTATTTCTATGCATTTCAAAAAGTCTTTTTAAAACGTAGCTCTTGGCGTCTATTTGATTTAACAACTGCAGACAACATTTCATTTCTTAAGATGTGTTCTTTTAAATTTTATTTATGTAACTTACAAACTGGACTTTCTTGATCTATATAATTGAAACATCTGTTGCAGTTCAGACTGGCTTATGTGGCTCCTGAGTCTCGAGTGGTGGGTGCTGGTGATTTAGTTGATCAACCAAAGAAAATTGCTATTCATTATCTTCGTGGTTATTTTGCACTTGATCTGTTTGTTGTATTACCACTTCCTCAGGTAACATCTTCTTCCTGACATGGCACTGTTATTGTTTAATTTTTGGGTAATGATTCCCTTAAATTGATCTTGTTAGAATATAAATAAATTACCTTCAACCCTCAACAACTTCGGAGTTTTTGTGTAGCGGCAAGGGACCTTTAATACAGTATCAGAGAAACCCAGATTCAATTCCCATCGGGCGTGCACTTAAAAAGTGGATTTAAAAAAAAAAAAAAAAAAAGTTACTGCTGCGCAAAAAAATCCAGGTTTCGGCCCACAAAGGGGAGCTCGACCTGCAGGAGCGTGTTAGAATATAAATAAATTACCCTCAACCCTCACCACAACTTTGGAGTTTTAGTGTAAGGCAAGGACTTTAAAAGTGACAAAAGACTTTGCTGTGCAAGTTCATGGTAATGTTATTATCATCATTCAATTTAAAAATGTAGAATGAAGTTTTCAACTTTTAAGTCATCATATTGAGTAAACATTTTATTGGTTGTATTACGTGATGGAGTTTCTGTTCTGACTGGTACTCATCACACACACATTTGAATTTTGTTGCCTATTTGCTGGCAAGATTTGGGTCCCCCCTTTTTTTGAGGAGTGGGTCAGTGACACAGTGTCACATGTACTAGTGGCATTAGTTGCTTGTTCAATGTGATAGGTGATTGTTACTCCCATGGAGGACAGGGTTGAGGCCAGCTGTATTAGTGACAAGTTTGGTTACGGTTGTGACATCATGGATTTCTCCCTGCATTCATGTTGTCCTTTTTTGCTCCATTACATCCTTACCGTTGGTGGTTGACAGGAGGCACGATGTCCAATTTTTCTGGTCCTTGTATGCTATAATCCTTAGGTTTATCAGTCTTAATGGTGTAAGGAACATATGTTCTGGAAGTCATTGACCAAAGGCTGCTTGAAAGGGGCAACAAGTTGGTAGGGGAGAAGCAACTTATATTTAACCCTCTTGAAATATTTCTAATAATTCCTGTTCACTGGTTCAATAATTAAATTATCTAGAGGAGTTTATACACCTGAAACTGTTCGTATAATTCTGGAATATGTCTAAATACAGGCTAATGATGATATGGTGGGGAAGAAGTCAGTTTCCTGCTTGAGATTCTGTGTTGATGACTGTGATAATTCAGTTTGTCTATTGTTTCTGCAAAAGTGGAAGGTAGAAACATTATATTGGATGTTTAAGATTGTCCGAATTCAGCTAATTCTGGCCTTCAGCTGTTTGTGATCTTTATGTAAGCAAGATTTATGCCAATTTTTTTTTTTTTACTTGTATAACCAAACTAAAGCAAACCCCAGATT
>JAVKLE010022941.1:31375-46767 GCA_034783775.1 Agave potatorum
CTGTGTGAATGTAACGAACATGGAGTTCTCGACGGACCACTTTATCACGAACAGAGTGGTAATAATTTCTAAATGCTTCATTTTAGAATAGAAGATAGGATTGGAGGCGAAAGAGATGGAACTAATATTATCACACCAGATTATGGGGGTTGTGAGACTGATATGCAAGTCACGGAACAGGGAATGCAACCATGAGACTTCCGTCGCCGTGTAAGCTAATTGACGATACACTGCTTCTGTACTAGAGTCGGAAATCGTTCGATATTTCTTAGCACTCTAAGAAATGGGACAACCACCAAAGTAGATGTAATAACCACCATTTGAATTCCTATCATCTAGATCACCACCGTAATCTGCATCCAAGAATCCTTGAAGAGAAAGAGCACCAAGTTTATAGAACAAACCATGAGTTGGGATTTCTTCAGATAACGTAATATATGTTTGACAGTCATCCAATGGGAGCTAGTGGGTTGATGCATGAACTGACATACTTGATTCGCGGCAAATGTAAGACCTGAATGGGTAAAGGTGATATACTGAAGAGCACCAACAATGTTACGATACATTGAGGCATCAGGTAAGGGATCATCATCATAACAAGTAAGCTTTCTCCGACAGGAACAAGAAAATTAATCGGTTTTGTATCTTGAAATTGTGTGCGAAGAAGCAAGTCGGTGATGTATTTTGTTTGAGACAGATACACACCACCATTAGCATAGTTGGCTCCCACTCAAGAAAATAATGCAGATTGCCCAGATTCTTCATCGAGAATTGTGTACCAAGCTTCTAAATGAACTGAGAAAAAATTGTAGAATTATTTCCTGTGATCAATATGTCATCCACATAAATTAGTAAAACAATGAGGATGTCTTGATGGTGACAAATGAATAAAGAATAATCACTCTTGGATTCATGAAATCCAATGTCTTCAAGATAGTCAGAGAAGTGTTTAAACCATACCCTTGGAGCTTGCTTTAGGTCGTAGAGAGACCTATGTAGGTGACAAACATGATGAGAAAAGTTGAGGTTTACGAACCCTGTAGGCTACCGCATACAGACCTCTTCTGTGAGGAACCCATGCAAGAAAGTATTGTGAACATTAAGTTGACGAATAGGCCAGTGGTGATGGATTGCCAATGCGATGACCGTACGAATAGTAGTGTGCTTGACAACTAGACTAAATGTTTCAGTGAAATCTAGTCCATCCTGTTGATGAAACCCATTTGCGACTAAACAAGATTTGTACCTATCATCATATCCATCCGGGCGCCGTTTGATTTTGAAGACCCATTTGTTTGGTAAAATATTTATATGTGGCTGTGCTGGCACCAACGACTATGTCCCTTTGAGTTGTAAAGCATCAAACTCGGCTCCCATATCTTTTCTCCAAGCCGCTTGTTTAACAGCCTGACTAAAACATGAGGGTTCAACATTAGAGTCATTAGTCACAAGTAAAGGATATTTGGGATTGTGTTTAACAATTCCTGTACGGCTCCTAGTAACCATCTTGTGGGTCGAAAATGTTGTAGAGAGGGGTGGTGTAGGAATGACAAGTTGTTGTGGTGGTGAAGTTAAAGATTGAAAGTAGGGTGTATTGGCAATACGTTAGGTTGTTGGGTATGTTGATTTAGAAAATTATGAGTAGGTAGAGGTGTTGGAATTTGGGTGAATGACACTAGATCAGAACTAAGTAAGAGTGTAAAGGAGTCTAGGTGAATGTTACGTGGTGATTGTGTATAAGAGATATCTTGAAAAAGGAATGAGTGTTCATCAAATACCATGTGATGAGAGAGATAGACACGACCCGTAGAAACATCGAGACAACGATAGCCCTGATGGTTAAGAGTGTAGCCAAGAAAGACACATTTTTTGGAGCGAAATTGAAGTTTATTGGTATTATATGGGCGAAGATAAGGAAAGCATGCACAACCGAAAATCCGAAGAAAATCATGTTTAGGAGGTCGATTAAACAACTTCGTATACGGTGTGGAGAATTAAAGAGTGCGTGTGAGTAGAAGATTGATGAGATATAAAGTGGTATTAAATACATCGACCCAATAGGAGAGGGGCATGTGAGAGTACGCAAGTAAGGTGAGCCTAATTTCAACAATGTGATGATGTTCACGTTCGGCTAGACCATTTTGTTCGGGATGAGATAGACAAGAAGAGTGAAATTGGATGCCATGAGTAGCAAGAAATTGTTGAAAAGTATGTTTAATTTATTCTCCACCACCATCAGATTGTAAAGCTTTGATTTTAGGAAAAAAACATATTTTTGACAAGTGTTTTGAATGTGACAAAAATACCAAAGACTTCGCTCTTATAATGCATAGGAAAAATCCATGAGTATCTGGAGTAATCATCAACCAATAAAGCATGATATTTAGAGCCTCGCACAGAAGCAATAAGAGAACTCCAAACATCTGAATAAATTAAATCTAACGGATTATTTGATGCAGAGTCGGATAACTGAAAAGGTAATTTGAAGCTTTTACCCAAAGAACAAGAGTGACAAAATGAAAGACTACCAGAGCCCGTAATGGGTAAGTATTTATTTGATAACAGTTTGGAGACGATGGCCGAGGCAGGATGATCAAAACGAGAGTGTCAAACTTGAGCAACAACCCGAGCACTAAGAAAAACAAGACAACTCTCAGCAGTAGAAATTTGGTGGTGGATGTTCATGGAATAGAGGCCATCATTACTCGGTCCACGGAAAAGCGTTTCCCCTATCTTTAGATCGTTGAAAAATTGTAAAAAAATACAAAGAAGCAGTTATTGTCACGGGTAAACTGTTGAATAGAGAGGAGATTAGTGGAAACATCAGGACAATGTAGAATATTAGAAAGCTTAAATGTAGAAGAGTTATGTGAAAAAGTAAGTGAGCTAATGTGAGATATGGGCAAACCAGCACCATTCCTAACAACAACTTTGTCAGCTCCACGATAGGAGTCATGAACTGTAAGGCTTGCAAGATCGTTGGTGATGTGGTTGGATGCCCCAGTTCTGACTTCATTAACTAACTTCTATAAGGCTGATGACCTATCAAATGAGATCTACATTTCTTGGTTGTAAGCTGAGTGTGGAAGTTGATTCTGATAAATGAGTTAATTTGATTATTCTCTAAAATTTTTAAGCAGTTAAAGTTTTTTTTTTTTGTGTGGATAGAGACCTAATTCAGCTCTACGAAAATGATATAGAGGCTTTGATTTATACTTTATATCCACAGGCTATTTCACTTTGTCACTAATTTCTGACAGATATGCAACTCCACCTTTAACAACCCTTATTAACCCTTCATTTCTGTTGATATGTGGTCAACAACTGCACGGGGAATCTATCAATGCCTAACAGAAGACTCTTTAAATAACAATGTTCATAATTGAAGTTTTGATACCAGGTTCAACCTTGTGTTGGCATTTGGAGCGATAAATGTCATTTAAAATTAGGAAGGAGAAGGCCATTTATTTTGGCAGGATGCATCATGATTGCTTTTGCTGTGAGTGTTGTATTTCAAGACTTGTTTCTCCTCTACTTGTTTCATACTGTCTTTGTTCTGATTTATCCATTGTATTTATAATCCATTAATTGGTTTTGCTGCAGACATTGGATACCTTCTGGGAGATACTGACGAAAATTGCATGTAATTTCTTTTATCCTCTACTCTGAAAATGGATTGAAAGGCTTAAATAGTAACATAATTTGCTATATGAACAGGACTTATGAAGGTCCCAGATGGCGAGCAGCCGCTATTTTATTCTGGGCTTTCGGATGCTGGATCTTGCTAACAATACAGTGCAAGTAAGCTTCTTTCAAAGTTGATGCCACCTAGCTCAGTTTCCCATGTTACATATACAATGAGGCACCGTAATATTTTTCAGTTTCCTTGTGGCTGAAGTAGCATATTTAGACCACCAACGTTTTCTACACCCTTTTTGTGTGTTTCCTTGTAAGGTCCAGCAAGGGCTCTTCTGGCTGATCTCTCAGGTGATTTTCAGCTTAATGCAGGGTAGATTGACAATGAGTTAGGAGTCATGAATCATATTTAAGAAATGGTTATCTGCAATAAAGCCTGACATTAAATAAATTTTGATGCCGAATATTCTGTGCTAGGCCCTGATCAGTGTCATTCTGCAAATGCAATATTTTGCTCGTGGATGGCTCTCGGAAATATTCTGGGATATTCAGCTGGTGCTATAAGACAATGGGCAAGGTAAGTTGGAAATAAAATCAGTTTAGCCATTTTCTTTTCTATCGAGCATTTCTCTATACTTTATAAACTAGTGTCTAGGTTTCCGTTTCATTGGCTGAAAAAATAGGTGAGATTTAACACCTGAACTTGAAAGAACACAGAAAGGTTGAATGAGAAAATCTCTATACCTCCCCAAGGTGCCTCCTCTTCAAATAGCAGTTGCGGTCAGATAATGGGCCATTAGAACCTTTTTTTAATCTGGCCTGCCATTCAGAATTGTAATTATTCAAATCCTATGAGCTCAATATGATGGATTATAATGTATATTGCACATATGGTAATCCTATTGAAGTTAGCTGGCACTATGCCTGCATATGTCAGTTGATGGATGAAGATCCCTTGGAAAAGTACGGAGGCTAGGAAAAAATCTACATAAGGTGGAGTACAATATTCTATATTCATGTCATGTTGAGTTCCGCTTTCTGTCATTGCAAATTGTTCATGCCCTGGATTTTCAATCTATTTGATCCCCTTTGTCGATGGTCGACTAGTGTTGCTTGTCAATTCTGAAGTTAAAGCTAGCGTTAACTGAGGGCAATATGAGGGAGACTCACATAGATATTTTGGACATGTGCAACGAAGACTGCAGAGTGTGTTAGTTAATAGATGAGCCGGCAAATGAATTAAAAAGTAATATCTTAATCAAAAGATAGGAAGAAACGGAAATCAAATTATATCTTCATGAAGCTGAAGCAAAAAGAAATAGTCTTGTTTGTAGGATTTTATAGCATAAAATAAAGTGAAACCTAAGGTTCTTCGCCAAATAAAATGAGACTGCAATATCTTTAGATAAGGAAATCAGGGAAAGGCATCACGTAAAGTGCCAAAATGCATCTATTTCTGCCATTCATCTGCAGATCATCGACTTAAAGACGAATTCATAACCCTGCTCTCAACTTACACCATTCAATCTTTAATGATTTTTCATTCCTTCAGTCTCTTCAGGATGAGATGAAACCTGGGAACACTACGTCCACCTAGAAAATGGAAGACCCTCCCTCCCTAGTTCAAACTTCATCTTGTTTTCTATATTTAAATTGTCAGGACAGAAGTAAAACCAAAAGGCTTATAGAGACAATATGAGTGCTTCCTCATAGCCCCAATTTCTCCATCAATTAACTGGCTGCACAAGCTCTTCCTAGCCAATCTGTAGATCAAACCCATCTTTAGTCTCTCTCAACTTATTAATCACGTCTCGATAATGCTGGGCCTTCCCCCTCCTCCTGTATTCCTTTTTTGCTTTTAATCACATTCCTCTTAAGATCTCAAGTCTACATCCACACCTTCTTGGCTATAAAAGCAATGAAGTCATCTTGAAAGGTAAATGGCCTCACAATCTCGTATATTTTTCTTTTCAACCCTAAAACTCTTCTCTGGTCAGTAAATGATCCTTTTCAAATCTCCAGGGACTCCATCTTTCTTAAGTTTACTCGATCAGTCTCAGTTGAGACATGAGGTTTGTAGAATAACGGCAACTGAAAAATCTGTGTCATATCTCTCAGATGCCTGAGAACTTCATTATGGCCTGGGAATGGACACTAGACTGCAAAAGTTTGCTCTGATTATGCATAATTTTCCTTCTATCTGATCCTTTTTATTTCATGTTGTCCATATGATATCTCGTTACTTTCCACTTATCCTTTTATCATGTTAAGTGTTATCTCCTCTCCTAATTTTACTTAATAGTCCTCATTCTAAATTCACATTTCCAGTTGACTTCTTTTCCTATTTATTGCTTCAAGATCATTATCACATCCTCTCTTGGGACTTTATCTTAATGTTCAACTTATCTCCATGCATTTTGCAAGGCCTGATTATCTATTGGAGCGCAATTTTATGTTAACATTGCCAAAATGTCCTAGCCTCCCACTTCACATTTGATTGGTGCTTTATGATGTCACACAACTTTTCTCATCAGTTTTTTTTTACTACCTAAATATTTCAACGTTTGAAATCCACAAAGAATGATGGTATGATCAGGACACAAAATCTTTAAGCTTGTTGGGAGGAAAAGGGGTTGATCTATGAGTTGTATGAAAGGTAGAATATCAGTACAACACATGCTTCGTTCTTTTCTATAAAAACTTGAATCATCCTTATTTGTTGGAAACAATTTACTCCAAGGTATGTAGAGATTCTACATTTTATATAGTTGGAAGCTCTAAGGGACCGGTTTTATTATTGGCATTTTTTCTACTTCACAGTGCTTCCAACTAATTGGGTCATCTTGTCACTCTTGTATAGGTGGTTTCATTTTCTGAGAACTAAAGCTTGCTGTGAAGCGTGTGCAAATTTGAAAGCAGCATTTTTAGTTGCTGTGGTGAGTTCCTGCTTTACCAATGGACCCATGTTTCTATAATAGCCTATTAAATTGCATCTTTTGCTCTATCTATAACTGGCTGAAAACTAATTTATGAACTTATGAAGAATTTATGATAAAAGATCCCAGCATGTGGATATATTGCTCACATGATTTAATTTCCTTCGCAAAGATAACATCTTATGGACTTACTGCTCACATAATCGTCGTTTCCTTCACGCCAAAAAAAAATAATAATAAAGTGAAGAAAAGGAGGAAAAGAACCAACTGTATCCGGTCATGTGGTCACTTAATGCCAGAAGTTTCTATCACTCGTGTTGATGTTTCTAGTACTCGTGTTGATGGTGAATGTTTCTTCTTCTATGTCATGCGATGTAGTTATAAGTCATGTACCTTTGTCTCTACTGACTTGTAAGCAACAAAATCTACAACTTCAGTACAATATAGTCCCCCTGGTTACCTTTGCCCAGTACATTTTTGATTACCATTTGGTGTATGAAGTAAGAAGAAGACCCTGCAATTTCAGAAATCAAATATAGATAACATTTTAAGTTCTTGGCCTTATTTCTGTTCTCCTTTGTATGAACTACCAGTTGCAATGTTATCTTTTATTGGAAAGAATTCAAGAGGTCCACAAAGAAGAAGACATGTTATCCAGTGTGTTCTAAGTTCTAGGATAATAGTGTTCATCCTCACAGATCATCATAGTTTGGAATCTTAATGCAGCGCAAATAATATTTGTGCCATTGGTACCCATTAAAGTTCTCGTTGATGCATCACGATTCACACTGTAAACACTATAGGCTAGACACGCTTAGGATGTATGTCTTTGAATTCTGTTATTTGCAAATATTTATTGTAAACATGTAATGGTTATCTTACCGGATGTGAATTTCTGTTCTCAATGGCTCACTAAGATTATGTGCTTCCTGTCTGAAACCTCTGTTGCTTGCTGGAATATTATTAGATTGTGTGAGTACTGGGCCCTCAGGCGAATCATAAAGGTAGGTTCAATAAGTTTAAATAAGCTGTTAGTGCTTATGTGGTTATCACTGCTGAAGCTTTTAGGATTCATTCTCATAGTAAGATCTCATACACAGATCATTACAGATTATGCAAGGACGATTTCTTTATTTTGTTTGACAGCGGTTTTGGAAAATGCTTGTGACATGTGCAGGTCTTCCTCGTGTTCTGTATGTCTGTGACTCTATACTTTGCTAAAGAAGTTCCATTAGAAGCAAATCTGCCCAGCACTTGTCCGATTCTGTACCCTTACTAAAAGACTCTCAGCAACATGGGCCTGGACTATCGCAGACAACCATGGGCTATTATTATTAGTATTATTATTATTATTACTGCTCTTTATTTCTCTTTCATGTGTGTGTGTGTGTTGGGGGGGGCACACACAAAGAGAGATCAAATGAAAATAAAAAACACCAAACACCCATCCCTCGTTAAGAGGTTTGCTTGTTGTGTCAAACTGTATGCATTTTCTTTTTTCATATGTTGTAGACTTCCTGCACAATAGATGTTAATGCCTAATAATAGTTGTCTATTGTATCGTCCTGTTTGTAATGAATTTATAAAACATTCATTATTTTCTTGAATGCAGACTTCATGGTTTCCCTTCTTCCTCTTTGACACTGATTGGATGGGACGTGAAGTTTATCATGGGGATCCTAAAGGGAATCCATCTGAAAGTGATGCTTATCAAAATGGTGTCAGAGAAGGTGCATTTGGTTTGCTATTGAATTCGGTGAGAACTCAGGAGTAATCATCTTATTTAGCTTTGGCTAGACTTAGATTCCCCTACCTAAATAAATTAACCTGCACTTCTTTCAGGTTGTTCTTGGAATTAGCTCTTTTCTTATTGATCCAATGTGTCGGAGAATGGGTTCAAAAATAGTATGAGCGATGAGCAATTTTATTGTGTTTGTTTGCATGGCAGCAGCGACTACAGTCATAACTCTCTTGTTTGTCAGTGACTACTCTGATGGAATTCAACATGTACTTGGCGCTAACAAGGCGATTAAGATTGCAGCTTTGGTTATTTTTTCACTTCTTGGATTTCCTCTAGCAGTAAGTATCGATTTTCACGGTCATTACATAAGTATCTATTTTCCTCTCGTTACCTTTTGTTCTTGCCTATTTTTACTCAAAATGTAATCATCTTCTTACTTTCCGCATGCTGCAGATTACATATAGCGTTCCATTTTCTGTGACTGCAGGGCTGACTGCTGGCACAGGAGGTGGACAAGGTCTGTCTCTTATTGATCTTTCTTAATATCTCTTTTCAGGTTTAACTCTTTAACATCTATGGATTTACGTTTTGCAGGCTTGTCGACTGGGCTCTTAAATTTTGCCATTGTCATTCCTCAGGTTTGTTTATGACTTCTGCTTATGTAGCGGAAATTATGTCATTCCAACTGAGAGCTAAATTTCACCCTGAAACCCAACTATTTCTTAAGACGTTATTTTATGCAATATATTTCTCCTCATGCATCCAACAGTTTATAAGCAGAGAAATTAAAGAATAATTCAGTTCATTAGGGTTCCTAAGGTAGTTAAGGTTGCATATTGGTATTTCTCCTGGGGTACCTAAGGTAGCTCAACTGTATGTATATTGGCATTTCTTCAAGTATGAACCTTTCAATGGACAGAGACCTCGATCATTCATAGAAGATATCCAGCGCCCTTGCTCCAACTTTGACAGTTCCCCACTCTTCTAGTTGTCTGCTTAATTTTCTTGCCTGTACTTTTGTTCGTAGGTGCTTGCTGCATAAGTTAATTAAAGATAAACTCGGCTTTTGTTAGTTTTAAGTCTAGAATGCTTGCTAAGATGCTACCTTCAGTTGAACAAGGCTCGTTTCAACAGCAGGCAGTGTTAGCCTATTCTAATTGTAAATGTAATTATCATAAAATGAGATATCTGTTTACAGCTGTGTTAGGATGCCAAGTGATGGCTTCATCTGTTACAGTTTTTTAATGTGTAGTCTCTTGATAATTGTGTTATTATGCTATATTAATACTCAAGGCGGTAACAATCGCTGGTGAACAATTTTCCAATTTGTATGGGAGGACTAAAATCAATTCAACCTAAAGGAATTGTTGATCTAGGCGTCTGATTCGCTGAAAATGTAGCTGTTGCACCAATTGCTTCATGTGTTTGGAGAAAACAAGCTGGAAGTTTTTTATTTGGTGGTTAAAAAATACAGTAAATTACCTAATTAATTGTTAATTAAGATTTTGCAATAAAAGTAATATGCAATATATTAAATGAAGGATTTGATGCCATTTTTTGCAAAAAAATGTTACTTGCAGTGTGTGTCGCATGCAGCAAATCAAGTATTTGCAACAAAACAGCCAAAGCAAGAGTTTGAGTGGCCTGATCCAGAAAGAAAAATGTAGTGTTTCACGAGTTCTGTTCATTTCCATTTTTTCTTTCAAATATTTTCATAAAAGGATTCATGAACCATGACGTATAATCTTCTATGAGAGATTGAGCTCTAATTATAGAGCCATTTTGATACTTTATTATACAGAAGAAAACCAGAGAAGCAGGGAGTTCCTACCTTCACCATCATATCATATGTTCATTCTAACTTGACTGAGAATTTTGGTAGGTTCCGAGATGCTACTCATTCCTTTGCTGGCTGTTGCGGAGTTTGAATTCCACCAATCCAACTTACTACTCTATAGAAAATAAGAGAGAATAGAAAGCAGGAAAGTCTACAGTCAGTATTTAATCCCCAACCTACCCATTTTCTGATGCAAGTCAAGTCCTCTTGCTTTTGCTGTTGGAATCTCTGAGTCTCCTTTGGACTTTGGTTTCTGACTAAACTCCTTAATAAAAAGGAGTTCACATCTGAATTTATTCATTACTGAAAGGAAAAAAAGGAAAAAGCAAAAAGGTTATGTGTCACAGCTCTGGAAACAAGTCTACGAGCGAACTGAATGCATATTTGGCGGGATAGCGATGGCAATTGTCCCTTCCAGCATCTGCACCACCTTCTTCATCGACGGCCTCAGCCATGTCTCCTCCTGAATGCAAGAAATACCGACTATCACAAACCTCTCCAGCCTCATCCCGTCCCCCTTCGCCTCCTCGTCGTCCTCCACCAGCAAGTCCAGCCTCCCGTTCCTGCAGCACTCCTTCGCCCAGTCAATCACTGTCGCCTTCTCCTGGCTCTCCAACCCCCACTCGAAGTTCCTCCTGCAACAAATCATCTCCAGCAACATCACCCCGAAGCTGTACACATCCACCTTTGTCGTTATCGCGACATTCTTGAACCATTCGGGCGCAAAGTAACCTATAGTCCCCCGTATGCCAGTGCTCGTCCGCGTCTGATCCAGCCTCAACAGCTTGGCCAGCCCAAAGTCTGATATCCTCGCCTCTAGATTGTCGTCCAGGAGTATGTTGTGAGGCTTTATGTCGCAGTGTATGATCTGCGTCCTGCATTCTTCGTGCAGGTACGTGAGCCCCCTGGCAATCCCCAGCGCGATCTGCACTCTCTGATTCCAGTCAGGGCGATTGCTCTGGAATACATATTTGTTCAGGGAGCCGTTGCTCATGAACTCGAAGACCATGAGGCGGCGCGTCCCCTCCTTGCAGAATCCGAGCAGCCGGACTAGATTCTTGTGGTGTGTTTGGCCGATGGTTGTGACCTCGTTCTCGAAATCTTTGTCTGCTTCTTCCAGTAGGCTCTCTTCTAACTTCTTTACGGCGATGGGAGTACTTATGGGTTGCGATGGCAAGACTCCCTTGTAAACTGTACCGAAAGCTCCTTTGCCCAGCTCTTCGCTGAACCCCTTGGTTGCTTCTTCGAGCTCTTTGTAGTTGAACGAGCGTAACGCTGGCCCTGCAGTGTTGCTGTAGTTTGGGGGCAGAACTTGCCGAATTCGTCTACATACGAGGCAAGAAACACCAATCTGAAAAAGATTCAAGACTACAGAACCACAAAGAATTGCTGACACCACAATGACCCAAGTCCAATCTGTTTTCCCTCCTGGTGGTGCAGGAAACATGGAGCTATTCACTGTGGAATACTTGATGAAAGCTTTTCGGCTGACATCGATCCTCCCATTGGAAAGCGGGAACTTCTTCTTCCAACAAGTCCCATTGCTGTATATCGCGACGAAACAGGAACAGTCTTGTAAGCAGTTGTCAGTGCACTCTGTTTCATTCATGGGGCTGAATTGCTCAGCATCAGGGAATGGCCAGTCTAAATTGCTCATCACTGTGAAATTGTACGCTTTCTCGCTGCCAGGTTCGCAGCTCTGCACGAGGAAATCAGGCTTGCAGCCTTTGTATTTTCTGACTGGATCTACGAAAGAATAGTAAGGAGGGCACAGGCAGTTGGATTTCCCATCTGAGTCCAATATGCAGTAGCTGTTGAATCCACAAGAACCACTTCCAGGTTGAAAATTTTTGTTGCAGATATCTGAAGCTATGGTGTTCTTCACCGTCCATGTTCCAGTACTAATGGACTTTCCCTTTGGAAATGAATATTGCCTGTGAAAATGTGGTTAAGAGTTTGGCATTAGGATCAATAATTGAGCTTAGAAGCAAATTTCAACTGGAATTCGTATTGATTGTAGATTTAATCCTAACTCGAACCAAGCATAAACCAAAATAGTTTGTGCACTGTATAATTCTTTAGATATACATGTTAGAAATCATATCCACCGAAAATTTCAATGCTCCATCTTGTACTCAACTTGCTAATACAATTTCATCTCAAATTCTATGCATAACGCTCAACTCTGTATTCATGATTGTTTTTTTAATATTAACAATAAACTTCTTTCTATTGTTTTCATTCAAAGAAGTTATAAGAATGATTGGGTTCCATTTGGCGACTTTAGGACTCCATTTACTTAGTATTTAGTCGACTCCCAATTTTGCAGGTGATATTCGAAAAATACAAATGCATATGACATATACCTACATATATATATAGCAACATGATTGATTTCATGCAACCATTAGTTTTTTTTAATATATATATATATATACTCAAAAGTCTATTATCCACATTTTTTATACCCAAAGTCTCTGTCCATCCTTCAAACAGACAGATAAAACAGATCAATTATTGCTTAAACACAACTGAACAAGTCAATGATCTAATTATCAGAAACAGTACCTAATTAAACAAACAGTACTTCCGAACAAATTGATCAGAGATCAAACCTGAAAACACCATCAGGATCCAGTGTAGCCCTGAGATAATTATCTCCGGTCACCGCAGGCTCAGGCAACACAGGGACCCTGCTGCTGTTGGCGTAAGTGAGATACAAGCTCCCAGTACTCTCATTGAACACAAGATGAATCCCAGTCCCAAATGTCATCGTAGCCCAATACGCAGGATACACATTCTCTTTAGGGTACGCCACAAGGTACATCACCAGGTTGCCGTCTTCCTGCAGCTGGAACTTGAACCGCCCTCGCGAGTAGTCGTCGTCCATGAGCTTCGCGTAGAGCGTGGTCGGTTGGCTCAGCACCTGCCCTGGCAAAATCGTGTCTGTCGGGTATCCGAAGCTCTCCCACAGTACCGTGCCCGTGTCTGCGCCGGAGGACAGTATGAAGTTGCCCGTGTCGAGCATTGAGGCGTAGGCGGCAGTGTCGGTGACGTCGGTCTTCCATATTTCTTGGCCTGTGGGGTCTTTGAGGGAGAGCTGGCCGGCAAGGGTCAGCTCGGCCGTGGACTGGTTCGTGACAGGGGTGTCTCTGTTTGCGGTCCAGACGACGGTTTTGCTTGGGATTTTGTCGAACCAGACGGCGAGGAGGAAGAGGGAGGCGTTTGTTTCGAGGGGGCGGAATCCGAAGGCGAAGTCGCCGGAGGGGGAGAGCTTGGGTGGGGTGAGGGGAGTGAAGGTGGTGCCGAGGCTTATGTTGGTGTAAGGCTGAGCATTGAGATTGTTTGGTAGCAGGATGAAGAGGAGGAGGGAGAGGAGGGAGAGAGATGAGGTGGGATTCTTCTCCATTTTTTTGTTGGAGAATTTTGGAATCATGATGCATGAGTGGTTAAATGGACTAAAAGCTAAAGGGTTTGACTATCGTTCACAGAAGAGAACTTGCTTGGACGCGGGTTTGAATGGTTCTACAAAAGAGAAAGGTTTCAAAATTTGAATATTCAAAGGGAATAATGGGATCTTCTTCATTTTATTTTGAGTTTACATAATAATCTCATGCTTCTTAATCAGATGATTTCATTTTAAATGGATGATAACAACAACAACAAGTAAATTACAGAAAAACCCCTGCACTATCATCGTATAGTAAAAAAGCTCCGTACTATTAAACAAGTAGAAATCCTCCTTCCTATGATATTCAGCAGAAAATGGTATTATTGTAAGACTCGAGATAAGTTTTTTTATTATATTGAATTCAGTAAAGAAAAACCTTGTATTAGCTAAGATATGGTAAAAATCTTTTATCTTATATTTGATAGAATTTGCAAAATATTATAATAGTATAAGGGCGTTTTTCACTAAACTTGATGGTATAGGAAAATTTTCTACTCAATTCAACAGTACAAGATGATTTTTTTAATATAAAAGGTTTTTTTGTAGTTAACCCTAATAATTATATAATCTCTACCTTAGAAACTTTTATAAGATTATTGTTTACCCTACACTAGAAGAAGGAACACAGACAGGAAACTCGCTCACTTGCTTGTCTTGTTTCCTCTGTATGAATCACCTGATTATCACGTCTAGAAGTACTACAATTTTAAGACTTTTTGTAGCAGTAAATTTTCATGGGAAAAATTTATCTACACTCAAATTATAAGCAGGAATGTAAATCAAACACAAACACTAGAGAATTACGTGAAAAAATCGATTAGTAAAAACCACATAGCAGAGAGAGAAATTTAACTAAATCAAAGAGATTACAATGAATTCTCAATGCTCAATTGCCACCTCCGTTCTTTAGGACAATTCTCTAGAGTCCTCCCTTCTCCTTGGATGAGAAGGTCTATTTTGTACTGAATTGCTGTGGGAGGAATACAGGCGTTGGCGTAACTATCACGATATTCATGTACATAGTTGTTGTAACGACCGCGATTGCGGGCGCTTGATTGTTAGGATTTCCCCAAAACTCATGCTCAGCTCATAACTGTCCAACGTAACTGAAGGCATAGATCAAGGAGGGTGATTGTTGTAGCTGTCTTACTTGGAGCGAAAGTATCTAGAAAGGAGTAGACCTCGGAACGATTGAGAGCATAGAAGTTCTCGGGCTGAAGGTGTCCTCGGGAGAAGAAGCAGCTTCAGACCTCGGGACGGTTGAAAGCATGGGAGTTCTCGAGGCAGATGTGTCCTCGGGAGAATGAGCGACTTCGGGAAGGGTCGAGTGTCCTCGGGAGCTGTCGAGTACCACCAAAGGGAGCGACCTCAGGAACAACTGAGTGTCCTCGAGAACTGTCGAATGCCCTCGAAGGGAGGAGCAACTTCGTGAAGGTGCTTAGACTGTCTTCTTGGGCCCACAGTGGGAGTGCCAGTACGTCGAGTTCGTTGCTTGTTCGGATGCTTCTGACGAGGTGGAACATGTGTCTCGATCCTGAAGAAAATCAAGATATTCCTCTGCCTCCGCTTTCTTGGCATCTCTGAGAGAGAAAGGGAGTAGATTAATTTGATCTTCTAGAATGAGGACTTCTCTGGGCAGTCAGAGCATCCTTTGTACTTCATGGTAGAGCAGCTTGGGGCGACTTTTCGTGTGGACGCTGGGACAGAGGATGTATGTAACGCCCCGATCCTGGCGGATACGGAGACATTACTGCAACGTATATACGCAAGTCAGAAGTACCTTCACGTATA
>JAVKLE010022946.1:63098-79849 GCA_034783775.1 Agave potatorum
TTTTCTCTACCAATCCACCATCACTACGCTGACAGTTTTCCTCTGTCGGTCATCCCTCCTTACCAACTACCGCTTCTCACACTCGAGTGTCTTAAGCCGGTACGACACCGATGCTTCTAACGTGAAAGGCGTCTTTTTTCTCTATGTGTTCTGACAGGTTCAATTGGCAGCGTCAATTGCTTGTGACAGAATTTTATCCACCACAAATTGGTGTTTTCATTGATATCTTGAGTCTACACTAGAGATCTTCCTCCCATCCAATCAAACACCTATCTTTCCTCTAAAAAGCACCTTCCTTAAGGGGCACAGTCCCCCACACGTAATCTACCACGAGCATGTCGAGGACAATGGCTTATCTTCATCTCAGACGACAGCCACTGGCACCCGATCACCGTCGTTGTACGAAGACCAGATCCTTCTGATGCTCGCCGACATGGAGCAGATGAAGAAACAACAGTCCAAGTCAGATTGCGTAGAGCGTCTAGCGGAACTCATCTCCGCGCTGTTGTGGTACTGAATGTCGGTGATGGGCTCCTGTTGCGATGCGGAGCATGAGTCTTCAGTAATGCGCGGTTGGCAAAGGGACTGTGCCCCAGCAACTTCGATTGCTTTTTCTTTGGACGACGTGCCTCTGATGGCTTGTCTTCTTGGGGCCATTGTCGATGTATGAGAGGCTTTTGGAGGATGGGTTTGATAGGGGAGAGATTTGAGCATTAGGACTCAGATCTCAATGAAATCACCAGTTTGTGGTGAAAATTTTCCTATGCGATTGATTGAACGGTTGATCTCACACCACAAGCAAAAGGGAGAGACTGTCTAATGTAATGCAGGACACAAAAATTCAACACATTAAGCAGACGAGACTTGAATTTTACATGAAAACCCAGAATGAGATAAATCACAAGGAGAAAGGAGAGGAATTCACTATTTTTGTGTGTTATAGTGGGGGTTTACAGTATATCCTTTTTTCCCTTCCTTTTTCTTCTTTTTGGCCTTGCTGTGTGTATAAGTAGTCGGTTGTGCTGTAACAGATGGAGCATATCTTTCTCCATAATTTATGGTTTGTTGTTAAGATCCTTCCATATCTGTTAGGAATGCTGCACTTTTTTTGTTGGGATTGCCATGCCGGGATATCTACCACCATCCATAACCATTCCCGCAGAAATATGGGAGGTATTTAGAATGTGGCGAGTACCATGGCAATGCAACTGTGCTGGGATCCGGATCTCCTGTTGCTGAGTTGTGTCCAATGGGAGTCGGGGAGATGTCTGATAGTCGAGGATGTTACAGATTAGAAGGAACTGAGGGTCCTTTCCTCAGAATCGTGAGGTTTCTCGGGGTTGGGCCCGAGACTCTCTCTCCGCAGGGTTGTATATGAGCCGACTGGTGTGTTGGATGCGCTGACTATTTGCGGCACTTCTAAGGCGATGAGACATGTGTCTCGATCCCTGAGGTTGGCCAGATCTTGATCACTACAAGTTTAAAGGATTGGGCATAGTAAAGGTCAACAAGGATATATTTGTTGATAATTTGTATGTGGCATAAACTATTGTGATATGTTTTCAACCCATGACATAAATAATGAAGTCTGAAGAACTTATTTGATCCTAATCACAAAGTCATATATTCTGCTTAAAATTGCCTTGACAGGACAATACTACTTATAGAGTAATATGTCTGCTCTACATTTGTTATTCTAGACTTGCACTTTGACCTAGGTTGAAACAGACATTGATGCATGCTTGGGGGGAAAGGCTGGTGTGATAAATGATTACAAAATATTGGATGTTTGCCACTATTAATATGGCTGATTGCCTCACAAAATGTTGGTTCATCAAGAGAGAAGATATGGCTCCTATGTCTACAAAATGTACAACAAAGCAAGCAAAGACATATCGGATGCTCAGTCCAGTCAGCATCGCCTACTCAAAGCTCAAGGTTCATCAAATATATACCTTATGGCCGCAAGCTTTAATTCTTTTCTTGTTTCCATTTCCCCCCCATTTGTTTTTCTTTCTTTTTTTCCCTATTCTTTTTATGTTTTTCTTTTGTTTTATTTGAAAACTGATGATGGCACTGATCAGGACAAGGAAAAGGATCTGTTAGCTAAGAAGATTGATGAGGCGTTTGGGCCCAAGGAACGGGAATTGTTTCTATCACAGATGTATGTATCAACTTCCCTTTTGATTTATGCCATATTTAGTTTTTTTTTTTTGAGAGAGAATATGGTGATATTTAGCCATTGGAATCTTGTTTAGCCCTCAGTTCTTTCCCCTTTCCTGATTTTGGAAAAATCCCCGTCTACCAATTTTCATTTTGAAGTCGCCCTTTGTTGGCCCAAAAAGCAGTAGCTTTGATGTGAAGGCAGATTTTTCTTTTATTTTTGCAAGTAGCAGCAGTAGTTCTGGAAAAGATGCTGCTTTTGCGTCAAAAATGCTTCTTTTACATTAACATTACATGTATTTGATGTTGTTCTCATAATCAAAATCTGTTTCTTTTTACTTATTATTTTTTTAACTTTTTTTGCTTGGTTAAAGAAAGCAAAGTCAACATTGGAAGCATTACATGTGCACAGAGGAATAATCACAAATTTTAAGATTTTCTAGTCATATCATGATTCTAGAAGAATTGGACATTCTGTTATCTGCCCAACATTCAGCTAAAGCATACTATAAACTATTATTTCAAAATAATCCAAAGCCACGTAATTTTGTTGTTTTTGTTGGATATCTAAATGTACCATACCCCCCCCCCCCAAAAAAAAAAAGAAAAAAGAAGGGCCCAACGGCTAGAATTCTAGTCGTTGGGCACACGGTGCGGGTGCGGGTGCGGCCCGGCCTGACTGTGAGCCATGATATCTAAACCCGAGCACGCTCCAGGTTTGAGGGCTGGCCCAGACTGTGCCCATGCGAGTCGCCCAAGCTGGCTTGGCCCATTCGAAACCCTACAAACAGTACGAGTTTGCCAAAAAAAAAATCTAACAAAAATCTAATTCTAATACTTCTCTAATCCCCCCTTCAAAAAACAAACTCATGGTATACTACACCAAAAAAAAAAGAACAATTTTATAAGCTAATAAAAATATATCATGGACAAGCGTTCTGCTTAAGCGTATCCTGTCTGTTGTTGTTTTCATTATAATTCTTGTTGCTTACTGTTAAGTCTTGTTAAAATCCTTCTGGAAAGAAACTGAGAATTCTGCTCCTATAAACACCCCCCTCCTGATAAGGTTCATCACTTACCGCGAACTTGTTCACAAAAAGTTTCAGCAACATAAACTGAAAAAGGGGAGCTTTGGGTCATGTACAAAGGATATTTAAGGATATTTAGATGATGGATTGCTTGTTGCGAGAAAGGTCTTGAATTTGAAAGTTGATGGAGTTTCAATGTTGAATATCATGCTTTGAGCATGATTCGTCACAGAAATCTTGTTAAAATCATCAGTTCTTGTTCCAACTTGGACTTCAAGGCACTTGTTCTCGAATTCCTTCCTAATGGAAGCCTTGAAACGTGGATGTACTCCAAAAACTACCACTTGAACCTCTCCAAAGGATTAACATAGTTTTGGACGTGGCATCAGCTCTTGAGTAGCTCCATCACCACCATCCTCAGGTCATAGTGTACTGTGATCTAAAGCCGAGCCATGTTTTGCCTGATGAACACATGACTGCACATGTCAGTGACTTTGGTATAGCAAAACTACTGCTTGGTGATAGCATGACTGGGGCATCAATAAGTCCTCCAAGGACAATTCGCTATATGGCTCCAGATAATTAGACTTACGAGCATTTTACCTCGATTCCAGTAAAATTATCATTATCATTTATGTCATTCCTTTTGCTTGCCGAATAGAGTGTGCGTCAATAAAGGGGGATGTTCATATCTTTGGCATGTCGTTGCTAGAGACCTTTACACGGAAGAGGACCGCTGATCCGATGTTCATTGGGGAATCACACCTACGACGATGGGTATGTGAGGCACATCCTACTGCTTTATAGGAAATTGTGGACTGCAACTTTTTTTGAAAGATGGGTCCGGAAATGGAAGGCTGACCAACGATCTAATTTCCGTCCATGCGTGTCTTTCTTCTATCATAGAATTGGGTACACTCTGCTCAAAGGACTCACCTAAAGAAAGGCATGTAATGAAAGAAATTGTCTCAACACTGCACAAGATTAAAATGGACTGCTTGTCCAAGTTTCCTAACGCTTGAAGCAAGATGAATGTTGATTTGTCCAATATGAAAAATCTAAATTAGGCTCTCTAGAAAAATATTATAATTGTAGTAGTGTATGCATATTAATTTACTCGATATTTAGTCTAAATTCCTAGACGGTTATGAGAAGCTTTTTATGTCATAATCTCCATCATATAGATTCTGTTGGTAACTTGAGATTCCTTTCATTTTTCTTCCTGTTTACTATGGCTAGGCACCTAAAGTGTGCATAATGACTAAGAATTTGTACATCGTACAGTGTTTTAAATACCGGATATTGGTGATAAATCGGTCGGCAAAATTATATACCAGATACCGGGTGATATATCGTGATATGGTACTAAATACTGGACGTCATTTCGGGCATTATACCGGATGAAAAATATACATGTGATTGCCTATATAAATCATATAAAACTACTTAAAGTAAGTTTAGGATCATAAACTCATAATGAATACTTAGTTTTTATAAAAAAAAACTCCTCAAATGTGTTTGTAGGAGTTCTTCAAATGCGTCACGTGACGATATGTCAGATATATCGACATATCGGCCACGTGACGATATATCGACTCATATCAGCTCAAAATGATATCCGATAAAATTTTGAACTTATCGTATCGTTTTAGATAAAATACAGATATCTTGGCCAATATACTGGTATATCGGTCGAGATTTAAAACAGTGTTAGTTGCATAAATGACAAATTGCAAATAATAAGAAGTATTTGTTCTTGCAT
Organism: Agave potatorum; assembly: GCA_034783775.1. Lineage (NCBI taxonomy): Eukaryota > Viridiplantae > Streptophyta > Magnoliopsida > Asparagales > Asparagaceae > Agave > Agave potatorum. Next base: position 68,052 of record JAVKLE010022946.1, read on the forward strand.
TACAAATGTCTGTTTCTGTAAATAATAACAGTTTTAGCATGGTTAAATCCTGGACCTCTGAAAAACAAGGATCAGAGGATGAGGAATTTAATTTTGTACAAATCAAGTTTTAAAACCCCAAAATAGCATTAATTCATCCGATTCCTTGAAAAAAGAAAAAGAAATTGTTCTTCAGTCCTCATTTTACAGTAACAAAGAAGGATATGAGGTTTCACAGACAGAGATCTTGGGCGTTCAGAAGCGATTTGATGATCCCAGCATTAAGATTTAGTTCAACACTAGAAGTTTAGCTTTCAAAAGTTAATAATACGGTAACCTAATGCAAAGGGGTCTCATTCAAATTCTGCTATTAGTTGATAAAACTCTATAGGTTTATAAAAAAATCAAAGCTGTACAGAAATCTTGTGCGAATCAACTTGAGATATACAAACCTGGAGCACATCTTCAGAGAGATACACTGGGAACTAAAGGTAAGGACTACATCTTTGAAGGATCTCCTAGTTAATGACCATATCCTTTAAGATTTCCATATTTTGGCCCCCTATTTAAACCTCATTTTGGGAGGAGAAGTACATCCAGTAATTTGAAGAAGAAGGAGAAGAAGAGAACAATGGCAAAGGGATCATTTAGCTTCACCCTCACCATAGCTTTGGCTGCTGTCCTGTGTTTAGCTCTGCATGCAGGTATATGGTAATCCTTGCATTAGTAATTTCATATGGTATCTTTGGGCCAGATGTATCTCTGAAATATATCAAATAACTGGTTCGATGTTTAAATTACTCACAATTGATTCTCCAACTTTTATCTCATTATTTTTCATGTTTTTCTCTGTTTTCAGTTTTATAGACAATCAATTGAGTTTACAGTTCACTGTTTTGCAGAATCTAGAGTGATTGGAGAACATAATGGAGCTGTAAGTATTTCATTCTTATATCTAGTGCCTGGTGTTTGATCACCGAACTTAGTCCTGTCTAATTCTTTGTTAAGCAGTTATTTCAAATCAATTATACAAGCAATGTCTTCTATATATACTTGTACATGCTCAAATTGCTCGAGTTAAATTCTGTGTGTATTCCCTCCATGTATTACATTGATCAATTCAAATCAGCACTTGCTAATTAATCATGATTTCTCTTGATGTGCTCGCTCAATTACTTGGCAAGCATGAGCTTGCATGCAATTTTGTTTCCTCACAGCGACTAGAATGGTTTCTTGCAGGAAAAGAAGAATTGGTGCGTTGCAAATCCTTTTGCACATGCCGCTGCATTTCAGGATGACATCGACATCATATGCAAGCAACTGAATTGCAGCGTTATTGCAGCAGGCGGTGACTGTTACGAGCCAAACACCTTGTATAATCATGCTTCGGTGGTTCTCAATCTCTATTACAGACAACATCAGTCTCAACGCTCTGCTTGTGACTTCCATCACAGTGGACTGATATCCATAACCGATCCATGTAAGTTTCTCGTCCCTTTGCCTGCTCCCTTCGCTATGCATTGCATGAAACTATTATGGGTCAACTCACACACATCCTCACACCATCTGAGAATTTATACGTTGCAGCTATCAATAATTGCAAGGACTATAGGTATCGTAGACTCATCAATTTTTGGCAATCTACATATATACTAAGCACATTTTTACTCCAAACAAACAGCACCGCACATGCCAAAACCACAGACAACCTGGATTTATATACTAAGCACATCCTCAGTAATGTGTGATAAATACAAATTTGTCAGTAAAATAATTTTACTATTTTATTTGTTTTTATGTAATTGCTCTATTTCTAGCCAGTCATATGTTCTACATACCTAGGACTTTCCATATATTAAGTCAGTCACATATATTTATTTTTAGTTACTTTAAACAATGTGGATCAACATCAACGGAGTGGATCTTGTATTTGAATGTTGTGGGATTGAGCTTGAGTGGGAAGGATTCGGACTCAAATCTTTCCGCATGTACCCAAGTCTATATACATATAATAAGTCAATCAAATGTATACATATCTAAGACTTTCCATATATCAGGTCAATCATGTTTATATTCTGTCATGTATTAAGTCTATCATGTGTATATATATTTAGGACTTTCTATTAAGTCATTCATGTATAGTTGTATACGTATCAAGCGGTTTCTATATACTATTAAGTCTTCCGTGTGTGTGCGGGCGCGCTGGGAATTGCCTCATAGATTTCTTGGAGACTTTTGAACCACACATCATTTTCTTCTCTAAAGAGAAGCAAGGCTGCTCTTCATGAGAACTTGAGTCAAAATCTACACCAGCCTCGTTGTTTTCGTTTGATTTTGACACCTGAAGGAACATGAATAGAGCTACCAAAATGATGATTTTTTTTTTTTTTTGGGTGAGAGAGAGAGAGAGAGAGCAGGGCTTCGATAAAAAAAAACCACTCAAATTTCATTAATAAAGAGGGAAACACTGAACGTCTTCAAGTTGGATTGAGCGACCATCCTTGCATTCGTGGTACTTGGGGGTCTTTCTCTTGGTTTGGAGTTGAACTATCAAGAAACATGAACAGCTTGTTCAATCCAACTCTACTTGTTTCAAGTGGTAAAAGATCAAGAGGAAGTCCTCCCAAGAACCATGAATCAAATATGGTGCGGAGCAGAAGAGTCTACCAAAGCAGAAGAAACAAGAAGGTATTCATCATTTTAATAGCTCAAATTCGAGTTCCTTTAGGTGTCTAGCCTGGGAAACAAATGGAAACAAGGAAACTGATATCGACTTTGGGATCAAGTTGTCATGAACTGCAGCATTGCTTTTCTTGACAAGAACAAAAGGATAATAAAGTGTAAGCTGCGGTACGTGAAGTGCTCAGTCATGGGTCCTTGGAGTTCTTACTCTTGGTTTTTTCCAGAACTAAAGTCAGTTGGTGTTGAGCAATCAAGACAGATGAAACAAGCTATTCATTGTCTTTCTCCTAGCCTATCTTCTTTGTAATGTTTTGCTGAACAATGAGCCGGCAATTGTTGTTACTCTAAATTTGATTGATTACATTCGAGATTTGTTATGTCTTGACTTATTTTTCTTGCTGCGGTATACATAAAACCTAATCATTAGTTCGATGCTTGAACTTTTCTTAACCACTTTACTATTGACTCGTACTTTTGCAGCCTCCGGAAAGTGCAATTATCCTTGAAACTTCTGGTGTGAGGCGAACAAATGAGGCTTCTTCACAATAAGCGATGTATGCTTCACGCTTGTATCTTCTCGTACTTTTCATCAATAAATAAATAAAATTGTGTGCCATGTGCTTGTTTTCTCCTCTTTCTGCTCTATGAGAATGTACAAATTCTCTGCTTATTATCAATAAATAAGTGGCATCTCTTGCTTTTGAATCCTTTAACTCTGTTCTTTCTATATATATCACATGTAACTGTCAGTTTTCTTCGTTTTTTCTAATGATTAGGTGCAAAACCAACATCACAAATATTGTGCTGCAAATGCGAACTAGAAAACATCGTATCACTATCACATATATAGCTCAAAGGAGAAACAAACAAAGCCCAAAAAAAAATTGCAACTAATTTGATCATTAACAGCATCCGCAACATGTTTACTGTAACCTGCAATATTACTTGCAGGTTGCAGCGTGTAAACCCAGTTACATCAATACTATTTTGTTCTTACGTAGTCTTCTTCCTTCAAGTTCATCACAAGAGCCAACGGAAAATTTTCAGATAATGAAAAGTATCTGTTAGCAATCAAATTGTTATTTCTTAATTAGATAGCTTTTTATCTAATTATAAGGGTTTTGCACCCACTGAATTCTGTCATTGTTGTGTACCAACTAATTTAAAGTTTAGGGGTCATATAGATTTGTCGTTTGAATTATAATATGCATGAACTATTGTTGGAAGAGTAACTTGTAGAGAACCTATCAGTAAATAATCATTCCTTGAACATGCCATTGCAACAACCAACGTTAGATGCTTATCAAAATAGTTAGGTAGCATCAAGTGGAGTTTATGATTATAATTTAGATGAATGATTCTGTATTTATTTTGTTAAATAATTTTTAATGGGGGCATTAACAGTTGGTGATGCATTTCAAATTCAATAATTATAATTTCAGTTAGCATGTTCTTGTCAAGTTGAGTAGGTATGAACCATTAGGATACATGGATTAGTGTTAATTAATACTTATGGAATTGATTGTATTAGCTTAACTAGGACAAACTTCAATTTGTCACATGGATTATTAATCCACTTGTTGACAAACTTAATTTGAAGTTCGGAGAGTCATAGATTGTGGTTTGCATTATACTATGCATGAACTGTTATTTTTAGAGCAACAGGCATTGAACCTCTTAATTAATAATCAATCCTTGAACATGCTATTGCAACAACCAATGTTATAGGCTAATTAAGGTTGTTGGGAATCTTACTTTAATAAGAAGTGGTGCTCATAATTATAGGTTAGTTGTTATAATAACTAGTCCGTATGTATTTCGTTAAAGACTTTTTAATGAAACGCAGGATGTGCATGCCTCCATGATTTACTCTCAAAAGGGAATATAGAATGGTTTTAGGTGTATCTAGCTTTACCTATCATCGTAAAAATATGTATTTGTGTTGTTTTTTCTGACAAGTTTCTGAGGGTGAATCATAGTAATATAATTGTCGAGACTCAAAACTTCAGCCTCTCAAGGGAAAATTGCTAGATCAACCTATCATCGTAAAAATATGGCTTTTAACCTATGTTACCCAGATACTTCTACGAAGGAAACATACCCCTACTGAATACTTATCTGATACTTGGTTGCTATTATACTTGATGGACATGTGTCGGATACTCCTTTGAGGTAACCTACAAATTTGCAACATATCCTAGATTTGTCGAGGACAAATTGGAAACATGTTTTGAGACTAGGAAGATAAACAAAAAACAAAAAAAAAACAAAACAAATGAATGATGGGCTCACAGTTCTGTGTAATTTGTAAATTCATTGCATTTATATAATTTGTTCAATTTCTTAGTAAGTGTATGATTGTCCATGTAACTATTGACTTGTATAACTTGAAAATATTTCATAATATCCAAGATATGTACTCTATAACCAATCTATGCTTATAAATTCACGATACATATAATGAACATTAACAAACATATAGATGTATAATTTAGTATTCCCATGTTCACAATGTACCGGTATGCTAAACTTTTAGGATTTACCGTATCACATACCCGAACTATGATATACACATTTACTGTATCCATATCGGTTCATCGTATCTTTAATGAAAATAATCATCATGCTAGCTAATTTGCATTTACTAGTAGATCTCAAGAATCAATAATCTAATACAGATTGATGGTGTTAGCAAGTAAACGTGGGTCATTTAGGTCAACTTGCTTTCTGTCCCATAGCCTCCTTGGAATGCTAATCACCCCAAGTCTCTTTGGAGGGGTAATCAGCAAGTATAAATTTAACTGTATCTTTTCAGAAACCATAAGCTGATTTATACCATAGAAACTATAAATTGATTTCTGTCATATGCAACTACAAGTCCAAATGTGTCCTCTGGAATTGTAAATCTGAAATTCGTGGCCAAGTTCCTCTAGGCATCTCTGTTTGCAACAGAACAACCAGAGAATACATCCCAAAGCTCTTTCATGTGATCAACTATAAATTAACATGTATCCTCAGAAACCATAAGCCAATTTATATCATAGAAACTATAAGTTGATTTCTGTCCTATGAACTACGAGCCCAAATGTGTTATCTGTAACTGTAAACCTGAAAGTTACGCTCAAGTTTCTTCTACGCATCTCTGGCTGCAACAGAAAAATCAGAGAATACATCCCAAAGCTATTCCATATAATCAACTATCTCATGAAGGGTAAACTGTTGCAACAACCACAATCACTGAACGATGTTCGCCCCTCGTATGCCAAAAAGTATGATTGTGTGAATTTTAATCACCTAGTTGTAGGGCTAATCACCTGAGCCTCCCTAGACCCAGCAATGGCAATAGCATCATGTACTAGGTTTAATATAATAGAAAATACAATCTCTCTATGTGGAATCTCTGCACAAAGATCTCATAGACACAAAAGAATGTGAATTATAGACACGCAAATACCATAAGATACCAACGATTACACACAATGTATATTTTCTTTTCTACCCCCACTAAACTAAGGATAAGGACAAGACAAGTCCAACAAATTTATTGTTCAAATATTGTAAGGTTAATTTTGACAAAATTCTTAACTTCTTCCTCTTACATCATTTTATTATAAATGTAGATGCACAAAGGTCGAAATAAAAATTAAAATATAATAGAAATTTTGCAATGGAATGTGGAAGCAAACCTCTTGGTCTGCAATGAACTCAATCAAGGTTGCAAACGGAACATTCTCATTGTCTATATCTGAAAAATATTTAAACGATCATGGATTGTTAATATTGCAAATTCATAAATCTTGAAAAAAAAAAAGATATTTAAATTTTAAATAATCATTTCAAAAAATATTCGAGAGAAAAAAGAAATATGTCTGATTTTCATAATTGTATTCATACAGCCAAGTAACTTGATAAAATTTGATTAAGTGTTGCAAAAAATCAAAATAATGTTTCAAGGAAAGGGACAAAAAAACTAAGAAATAGATTAATTGAGAAGCTAAACCTGTTATGTAAGATGATTGAAGATAACTCATCAAAGGCATTGCTCCTATGTTCACCGCTAGGCGTTCATTGTAAATCCTACATGACAACAGTATACATTGAGTTAATTTTAATATTGACAAATAAAATATTATTATCTACTCAAATGAAAAAAAAAATCTACCTTTTACGATATTTTACACGATCATCTTCATCAGATAAAATAAAAGTCCTGCCCCACAATTTCATCACGCCAATCAAGATGTTTGATTGTAATTGACAAGAGATATTGTACAATTTCACCCAACGACCATCCAAGTGATGAATATCTTCATAGGATCCAGATGTCATTATCCTAAAAACGCTCCCCACATATGGAAATGAAGATAATATCTCCCTCGATAGAAGTACTGGCTCAGGACGTAAACGGGTAGGCGTGTTCTCTTCCATGTCCAAACTATATTTAAAAAGAAACTTAAATAGAATCAAATCTAAATAAATGACAAATAGCTATCAAAAAATCCACAAATTAATCATGAATAATAAAGTGCAATTTGTAGAGGCAAAACAAGTTTAGCTTTTTAATTAAACATAAGCGAAACACAAAGGGAAAATTCCAAAAACTATAAGTCGCTAGGGACCTAGTCTATTCCATACAGACATAATAACTTAAAATTCCACCACTAAATCATAGTTTACATAGCAATAGACATTATTAAAAAAAAAATGCTGAAAGACGCCTACAATTTATGTTGAGTCAATGAACAAGAACAAATATGGAAATAATTAGAATTACAGGAAAAAAATATGCTAATAATCTTATACTTGGCATGCTAGTTATGATTGTTAAGAAAACATTCTAAATTAGTGTTGTATTCAGAAACTCGTCCCAGGATATTAAAGAAATCATGAAGTAAATTATAAAAGAAAAAATTAAAATTACAATCATACTTACTTTGTTTGAAAAGCTAGAGGACAACCATCAGTCCCATCCCATACAAAAAGGATCAATTCACGTTCAAGAGCTACACACACATGAATGATCTTTGCCAACCAAGAAACAAATATCCATTACTTTAAAAATGTAACTTAACGTAAAATGAACAATGTTAAAATATTTACGAAAAAGTGACTTACTTTGCATATTAAGTCAAATATTTTGTCAGCCTCAATGTTCTTTAACAATGAGATGGATGCAGATATACCTACACAACCAAGAACACTTTAGAATAAGAACTGAAAAATGAAAAATAAGAGAAGAAAATACTAGGCAACCTATGTCATAGAAAATCATTTTTGGTGTTATCAAAGACAAAATGTGCAATAAAAATATATGAGCTTAAGAATAATAACTTGAAACAACCTTAGATGTTTAATACTATTGATTAAAGATGTGGCTCTTTACATATCCAAATGAAGAAAAAGGACTCGCAGCCAACAAAAATTTTGCAATAAAGGCATTTCTGGTGAAGTTAAACATTTTGCATCATTTCAAAATAAAAAGGATAAGAAGCACAAGAGGAAAAAAAAAATCTAGAGATGAATATTCCAAACTGAGTCAACTTGTATAGAAAAAGATTTTATTGTTTTGCTTTTTGACAATAGTACCACACGCATAAAGCAAAAAGGGTACTTGTAAGAATAATTAATCATAACTCAATTGTTTTGTAACAAACAAAGAGGGCCTCATACGTATATGGAAATCAAGTAAAAGCTTCAACAACAATGAACAAAGTACTTCAAACAAATAAAAACTTTGAGCATACACATAGAAATACAAGTATTTAACACAATTTAAACAATGAGCATACAACTGGAAATAATAGAATAAATTCTATCGAGATATTTATATCCATATGAATAGATACACACAGACATGCATTTAGAGAGAGGAGAGAGAGTTTAAACTAATTAAAGATTTTGAATAACATACCTGCATCAGATTGATGTTCAAGCGGCAACTTCTGCAGTTGCACTAATAATTCAGTCTCACAATTAGCAACACCATAATTTGCAGAAGTCTGGTAAGGATTAAGAGCCATATTGGTTTTCCCATCGAACAAGGCAAATGAAGAGACTCTCTTTTTAAAAACAAAATATACGTCTCCAGCATAAATCTTCACCTGAAATGTTTTTCAAGTTTTATATTTTAAAACTCTGAGCACTATATTCATTACTAATAAGAAAAATGTAATAATACTAACAAAGTAAAAAAAGGGAAAGTTTACAATGAAAAGTGACATAAAATTGAACATTAGAATTATGATTCTAATTACGCAATAGGGTGAAACCATATCTACATCAAAGGTATGAACATTCATATATAGGGGGAAAAAAAATTCTTGGTGGAGCAAATGGTTCCAAACAACTCCAAACTTCAGTTCTTTAAATCGAGAAATTAAAATAATCATATACATTTATCCTTTAAGAAAACAACAACAAATATATTAATCATAACCCATAAAACAAAGAAACAAAAGTTTGATGGGTGATAAGAAGAAACAAGGAAAACAATCATGCAAAAATTAGACAACAATGGTTGATAGTTGCGGTTGTGATTCTAAGGAGAATTCCACCCGTCACCTATCTTTGTATATTGAAATTTACCAGCCAATTTTTTTACTTACAAAAATCATACCCTTAAAACTGTTAAAGTAACTTTGCAGGTAGATAACTTTCGAGAAAAAAAGAATAAGGAGACAGAGGAAAAAAAACATTAGTTAAGCGTACATGAACCTATGTTTCTAGAAGGGGCAGCCATTACTCTTTGTTACTCTTTATTATGAGATCAAGTAAGTGCTCCACTGCCCTGATTTTCATATTAAGAAAAATCGAAAGAGCCAATTGCGGTCCTCAAAGTAACCTTCCAGCGAAAACGGAAAAACAGACTCTTAAGCCATACAAGAGAAAATAGCTAACTATATCCGCTAACAAGCAAGATTGAATCACACCAAGAAAAATTTAGATAATAATGTTGGATTTAGGAACTACCTCAACCCGATGAAGAGAAATTATGTCTCCTGCTGACCTAACACATGGCAGGCTTTCCTCATTCTTAGCAAAAAAGTTTACAGCGAGACTTGGAGCTCGAGAAGAGAAGTCGATGATCCTCAATACGACAACATAATCTATGAAGAAGTATCCAACTAATTGATAGAAACGAAATCATTATGGTGAATAACTATCCACGTAAACACTGATCATACTAGAATAATGGTACTGCATGATTTAAAATGTATTGAGCTTCTCAATAACTGGTTCAGATCCAATGCATGGGTTGGTTAACTATTACAGGAAAACATAGTATGATCATCCTAAGTAATAACTGGTTCAGATCCAATGCATGGGTTGGTTAACTATTACAGGAAAACATAGTATCATCATTCTAATCAATAACTGGTTCAGATCCAATGCATGGGTTGGTTGACTATTACAGGAAAACATAGTGTGATCATCCTAAGTAATAAAAATAAAAATAAAAATAAATAAATAAAAATTTATTTAAGGAGAAAAGAGAAAGAAGGGGGGAAAGCAAATATAATGTGGCAAACATTCAAGTGAGCTGAAATGGTTAACATGTGGAAATGTTTCTTACATTCAACCACAAAAGGAAACCTCAATTCAGTTATAAATAACTTACATTTAGACATTTATTCATAAGACAACACAAAAAAGAGTAGAGACCAAAACACTCGTTTTTGCTATCACATCAAAAAGGTCAAATTTTTGTAACAACCCAAAACACAACAAAATCTACAGACAACCTTTATGCCCTAATTCAGCTAAAGAACCAATCTTTCCCCATCGGTATTCAAAATTATGTTATTCTGACCAACATTCAACTCAAGAACTAGGGTTTGAGCCCTAACTCAACCATCCCATCAGAAAGATCAGAACTTTGAGGCAACCAAAACCCCCAATTCTCAAATTCCCCCAAAAAATGATGGGGTTTTGAGAAAGGAGAGAACGAACCAGTTCCTTTGCTTCTTTGTGAGAGTCCAACCTCTGAGATCTTGGCGAAAAGATTGACCCCTGTTCACCAACTTCTTTGCGTCGGTGATGGGAGTGAAGAGAGAGAAGAGGGTCGAATTTCGGGCCATTTTTTCTTTTTTTTTGAATGCGGGATGCGATCGATCGCAGAGTTTTACGCTTTGCCACCTTGTGAGAGTTACGGTGAGCGGGAAGGCCCTGCTGAAAAGACTATAGATGTCACGTGGACTCTATAGCATTTTTACACTTTTCTTTATTTGTTTTTTTTTCTTTTTCTTTTAATTCTTGTGGACCATCTCTTTTGATTTCTTTATATATTTTTATTATTTCGCTGCAACTACCTACTTTGTTTCATAATTAGAAAGAAAAAAAAATTAAGCATCAAATTTGACTCGCTACAGCCTCATTCGCATTAGCAAATACTGATTCCGTAAAACCACCACTAGTTTATATATTTTTATTTCTTTATGTATTTTTATTTATTTTACCATTCCCTATTGCACCTGACGTTGCTAACTTTAATCCCGACGCAGAGTAATTCGCGCGTCGACTTGCACAATCGGTCACCGTAGGAGTTGAATGGGGGGTGGGGGCGGAGCCCGTGAATTTTTTTTTTTTAAGATTGACTTTTTTGAAGATCTCATTTTATTTGTGCTCGCAATGAGTTCTACGAGAACTGACTCAGAAATAAGGCATTTTGTGAAGACTGCGATTATGATCACAGACCTTAAAAATAAGACATTTTTGTGAGAACTATGCTTAAAATAAGACATTTTTGTGAGAACGGTGATCATAATCGCAGTCCTCTATACTGTGATCATTTTGTGAGTACTGCGATCATGGGTATTTTCGAAGCGGTCCACTTTTTTTGAAGTGATTGCTTAGAAGTATTTTCATTTTTCACTGTTCATAAGCGTTTCAGTGTTTGACACGTGAGCGCACATCCTTACTTTAAAAAAAGAGATGATTAAAACGAACAAAATTATGAAGTTGATTTTTTTTTCTAATTACGATTCGATATAGGAGAGTTATCAAAAAGAAATGTATCAAAAAGAAATGTGACATAATATATTTTTTTGGCTTTTAATTTATACGGGTAAAAAAAAAATTTTAAAATGCGCATCCAGGGAATCGAACCCTGGTCAGTACCGTGGGAGGGTACTATGATA
>JAVKLE010022990.1:134579-147641 GCA_034783775.1 Agave potatorum
AGCTCCAACCTCGTGCATGTTGTGCACGTCGGTCGACCGGGCCGGTCGACCGAGCACCTGCTACTGCGGGCGGTCGATCGGGCCGGTCGACCGGAACACCTGTTCTGCTACAGTTTGGCTATTTCCTGGCTGCTGCTTCCTTCGTCTTTTGTCATCGACTTCCTCGGCGATCCCTCAACGATCCTTGTCGACTTCCTCGACAATACTTCCGTCTTTTGCTGTTGTTCCTTCCTCGACGATCCCTCGACTCGACGATCCTTTGTCTTCATCGATGACTTCCTCGACGATCCCTCGACTCGACGATCCTTGTCTTCATCGACGACTTCCTCGACAATAATCTCTCTCTTTCCAACAATTATCACTTGAAGGACTCGGGCTCCATCCGAAAAGACTAGCCTTTTAGGTGAAGTTGCACAAATCTTTATATTTCCAAGACCATCCCCACGTCTAGCCGATATGGGACTATTTGTTCGACCTAAATCTCAACACATCTCACATTGTGGGTGGAGTCATGTGCAAAATCTCCAAATAAAACCAAAGCAAGAGAATGGGGGCTTGGAGTCTGGTCCCCTCCTTCCTCTCCCTGCTGTCCCCTCCCTCTGTTGCCAACCTCCCCCAAGATTCCAAGCTTTCCCACCACCTCCACTTTATAAGCAACCCCCCCATTTCTCTCTGTCTCTCTCTATCTCTCTCTTAAAGGTCTCACCTCTCTCATTTCTTCTTCTTCTTTGTGTCATTCTCTGAGAATGGCTTGCTACCTTCTCCATCTCTTTGGCCTCATCTTCTGGGGTTTGTTCTTCTTGGCTGGCTTTGGGAAGGTGTTGTGCTACAACCCTAACGTTGTTGGGGTGGTCCAAGGGACTGCTGTGGTCAATGGCAACTTCCCCATTGCCATGGTTGATGATGACTTTGTGTGCGCCACCTTGGACTGGTGGCCACCTGAGAAGTGTGACTATGGGACCTGTAGCTGGGGGCTAGCCTCTCTCCTCAACCTGGTGAGGATTTTAATCTCATTGTCGGGGATTTTCTGATGTGGGTTTTTTATGGCGTTGATGATGGTTGTGTTCTTTTGAGATTTGGTGGTGATTTGGGATATGGGCATTTGATATTCTTGTAGATGTAATGCATTTTGGATTTGATTGTATGAGCTAACGTTATTTCTTGTTTGTTTCATTGTTCTGTTTTATGTTTGATTTATTTGCTGGGTTTTGACAATATAATGCTATCGGTTGTTCAAAAGATGGATGTTTCCTTTCACGGGTTGAACTGTTTATTTGGTTCTTGGATTTTTGACTTTCTTACTCTATCTTTTTTCGCCTTCTTTTCTAGCCATTCATTTTTTACTTGTTTTTTTTCTGATATTCTGTAAATTGGTTGATTTGCAACTAATTTTTTATGAGCATTATTGACAAGCTTGATTTGGGTTCAGTTGATATGGAGTGGGCATTTCATGGAAGAAGCTATTATTAGAGCTTTCATGGGTTTTAGCATTAGTTTTTGCTTATTAGCATTCATGAGAGGACTTTTATTTATTTATACATTTGAGATTTGCCCTGGTTTTGGGTTTGGGTTTAATTAGCATGGAAAATGTTTATATGATACTTTTCCATTTCATGGGATTTTTAGGACTGCACTGCAATTTGGTTTCACTGTTCTATTGGAATTCCTCTCTCTAAATGCCTGCTATTTACTTTTATTGCTAAATTTGATTAGTGGTTAACATTGTAAATATTCATTAATATCAATTTATATGTTTTTTATTTTTTTTAAATTTTTCCCCTCTTGTTTCTCATGGGTCTGAAAGTTTATAGGTCGCCAGCTAAGTTCTTACTTTTCTTGGCTTAATGAAATCCTTCAAAGTTCCCTTTAGAGTTGATGCCTGTATAGCTTTTTGACTCTATCTTAGTTCATTCTCCCAAGTAAAAAGCTTCTATAGTTATCCTTTTTCTCTTCCTTACTGCATGGCAATGTTTTTAAGTATGTAAGACATTGTTAAAATCTGTCTTTAGATGTAGTCTCTTGTCCAAACTTTTGTTTCTGTATTTTGCCCAAGTGCAGGCTTATTACATTGGCTTTGACCATGGAACAATATTTTTTATATTTTGGTGTGTTCTTACTGATTGCTGTTGAGGGTTTATAGATGCAAGTAATCCAAGATATGATTATTTTTTGGTTGTTAAAACTGGAAATGGTTTAAATCAGTTTCCATCAGCACACAAATGGTTCTTTCTCGGTCCTGATTTCCAGTTGATTATATTTCTCTAAATGTTTAGATTGAATGTCAGTTCATATTTTGACTCGTTTGAAAGTTGCATTATTATTATTAATTTTGAGATAAGGACTTTTCATTTGTTTTGAGAAGTTATAGGTCACAAGCTTCATTCCTTTATGCAGTTTTACTCAACTGACGAACACCTTTCTAAGCGATCTTTACAATCAGACTCTTACTCTTCTTGCTAACATGGAAAGCACTTGTTTTGGAATTTATTTTATCGTGTTTCCCTCATTCATGGCCGTAATGCCTCATTGATGTTTCATGTAGTTTGTGATGCTTTCCCTCAAAAAATGTAATTTGTGATGCTTTGGGGTCACTAGTTTGGACCACTGACATTTAAATATGAAATTTTTGATTGAGATAAGTTTTTTGAATTTGGTTGTCATAATTATTCTAGTTTTCCCTCTATTGGGTGGCTTTTCTGAAGGTCACACAATTGTTAGGCAAACATAAAGGGATCTGTGTTTGGGAAGGATGAATTCACATTTTATTTAATTATTTAATTTTCAGTTTTTAAGACACAGGTGTTTGTATAAAGGTAAATACTTCTGGTATGATGAGATTTGGTAATTTCATGTATGCACGTTGACTTTTGGTCTGTCGTAACTTTTCATCACAGAATTTGTGCCTCACACAATTTTCTTCGTGTGATTTTGATCACTTTATGTAAATTGCCTGTTCTTGGTTGAATTTATTCTCTTAATAATATTTTCATTCACAATTTGGCTCCTTTAAAGATTACTTGATTGTTTTTTTTTTTTCTCACACATTATTAGTAGCTTGTTGATATGTCAGATTGACCTTTGTTTCAATGTGACTTTCTGGCTTTTGGGTAATGTTGCAACATCAAATGCTCCATCAATCAAAAATATGAGTTAATTATTTCGAATAAGGCAATTCATTTGATGGTCCATTTCTTTGTTTAATAATCTGGTACAAGATGCTTGTGAAAAATAAAAGTTCAGTGACTTAGTAAAGATGATTGACACAGGTGTTTCATATTTTCCTTCCTGCAGAATCTTGCAAACCCCATTTTTCTAAATGCAGTCAAAGGTATGCAATTCTTAGATCTAATACACTGCATACGTGTATCGACAGTTTACATGTTGAGATTATCTAATTTTTCCTTTAACAAATCTGGCTTTGCAGCATTCTCTCCATTAAAAATTCGTCTCGGAGGCACCTTACAGGATAAGGTCATATATGACACTGGTAACCCTGGCCAACAATGCACTCAATTTGTCAGAAATACTTCTGAGCTGTTTGGATTCACTGAAGGCTGCTTGCCCATGTGGAGATGGGATGAACTGAATTATTTCTTCAAGAAAGCCGGGTATTTTATATAGTTAAAACTTTGATTAATCTTTCCTAGACAGACTAATCCATTTTCGTATTGAACACTTCATAGTAGCAAGTAAGATGGTCAATATAGAAGAGAATATTTTAGGATGGTTTTTACGGAGTACTGAAAGCTAATCCACCACTCAAATTCGATCCTTGAATTGTGTAAATGAAAACTACTCAATGGTAGATAGAAACAGTCATTGGGATAGTTAAATTATTGTGTAATTAGAATATGTTTTTACTTTCCTTCCATATTTGACTAATGTGTGCTTCACAAAGTTTTCTTTCATTGATTTTGTCTTACCTCTTATTTGCACCTCAGGGCTGTGATTATCTTCGGGCTGAATGCTATTAATGGAAGGATTCATTTGTCAGATGGTTCATTAGGAGGGCCTTGGAACTCCACCAACGCAGCTGCCCTAATTCGTTATACTGTCAACAAGGGTTACACAATCCATGGTTGGGAGCTTGGTAAGACTTCATCTCATTTACTCCTATAGTTAAGGTTAGCTTGGTTACCCAGAAAAAAAAGTAATGAGTTTAGTAGGAACAAGACGGCACTTTGATAAGATGAGCTAATCATGAAATCTTCTGGAACTGAGACTGGATGTCCTTTGCATTGTTCAATTTAAAAAAAAAACCTTATCTTTGAAATTTCTAATCTATGATTCCAGGGTCTCTCAGGATTTCGCTTCAGATGCATATCTTGTGAATCATGGATTTGTTTTCTCAGAAGTATTGGCCAAAATTATATTTAAAAAGTTGTGATTTAGCTGTATACATATGTACATGCCAGGATATTTATAAGATACGTAACAGGACTTTGGTTCTCTCGTTTTTTGCTCACTTAAAGAGAAGGCCTTAGCGATAAGAAACAAATAGCACACTAAATTTCATTCAGGTTTTCTATTGGTTCGAGACCGATACTGACATATGCCAGGCAGCAGTACTATTATATCTGGAATAAAATCTCTTGCAAATTATTCCAGAGAAAGATGCGGAGATCTCTTGCAAACTGAAAGTAATTTTCTATCATCAGGAAATGAATTAAGTGGGAGCGGAGTTGGAACTAGAGTTGGAGCAGATCAGTATGCCGCGGATGTTATCTCTCTCAAATCAGTCGTAGACAATATATACCAAGGTTTCCCAGATAAGCCATTGGTCCTTGCACCAGGGGGGTTCTTTGATGCAAATTGGTTTGGCGAGCTCATCAATAAAACAAAACCCAATTTACTGGATGTGATCACCCACCACATATATAACCTCGGTCCAGGTATCTTTCTCTGCTATAATTCAAGAGATTTTTGGTTCATGAGGTGAAATGTTCAACACTTATCTCAATACTCAGGTGTTGATGACCATTTGGTTGAGAAAATTCTTGATCCATCATATCTTGATGGCATAGCAACAACATTCAGCAATCTCCAGGGACTTCTCAAGAGTGCAGGAACTCAGACCACTGCATGGGTTGGAGAAGCGGGAGGGGCTTACAATAGTGGCCACAATCTCGTCACTAATGCATTTGTATTCAGTTTCTGGTAAAGATTGAACTCATTTTTTTCTGATGTTTTTTCAGGTCTAATAATTTTTGTTGGGAAAAAGAAATTTGGTTTTGATTAGAACTTGGCAATTATAGGTATTTGGATCAGATGGGCATGTCAGCAGTATATGATACGAAGACATATTGTCGACAGAGCTTGATTGGTGGAAATTACGGCCTACTGGATACAACCAACTTTGAGCCAAATCCTGATTATTACAGGTAAGCTTTAGTTTCTATGCCTCATAATTGTTTCATCTTTAGTATTCTGTTGTTAGATTACTGCTGATTTGCTTAGTAAGTTTGTTGATGTCTTCCACCCAATCATGCATCAAATGTCTCAGAAGTCGAGTTTATATTTTGTTCATTTCAATTAAAATGAACAAAATTCCAAATATCCAAGTAAACATACAACAAAGAACTAGGAAAGTTGAGGAAAATTTAAGAGTAAATACATTAAGAAAGAAAGAGAAAATAAAAAGGACAAGCATTATTCTTTGAAATAATCAATTAAAAGCAGTTGGTATTGCATCTAGTTTGTCATTAGAAAGAAAGAGACTATTTAACAATGTCTGGTAACATTACATCCTTGAACATAATCAGAATCCAATATTTGACCAAGTTTGCTAATTATTTCTATTGCTGCAGTGCCCTTCTATGGCATCGGTTAATGGGGAAGAATGTTCTATCGACAACATTCAACGGGACAAAAAAAATACGTGCATATGCACACTGTGCACGAGAATCTGTGAGCTACTCACCATTATGCCTCTATTTCCTCTATTTCTTCGCTGTTTGCACTGATTTGTGTCTTTCGTGTTCTCCAGCAAGGAATTACACTTCTCTTGATCAATCTTGACGGCAACACTACAACCGAAGTGGTTGTTACCACCAAGTCCGCCTTTGTTAGATCTTTGAAGCATCATTTCCACAGTAGAGCTTCGAGGACAAAGTTCAATCATGTACCTCCAACTAGCAAAACCAACCAATTTGCTAGGGACGAGTACCACCTCACAGCCCCCAGTCGCAACTTGCACAGTCGGGTAATGCTTCTAAATGGTAACGTCTTGGCCGTGGATCAGAACGGCAACATTCCAAAATTGGAACCTATTAGGGTTGATGGGTTGGAACCTATAACGGTTGCACCATATTCCATTGTATTTGCCCACATTCCATACTTCTATGCCCCTGGTTGCAGGTAGGCTTGGGTTGGGTTGGTGGTTTGTTTGTGTGTTTCGCATTGTTGCATGTGGATGGACTACCAAGTAGTCCATTCCCTGAGAAGTATGGCCGTAAGGCCGATAGCAAGGTGATTTATTTTACAAAATCTATGATCAAATAATGAAAGGAAAAAAAAAGAGCATGAGAAATTTTATTCAATAGTGATCTAAATTTTGTTGCAACAGATGTTCAGGTTTTAGCAGACTTGAGTTGAAATGTAAATCAGGAGACTTAATTATCAGAATGAAAGAAAGAAAGGGATCTTGAGTTCACCTGAATTAACAGGACACTTGAGTTCACCTGAAATGTAACAGCATAAATCTCATAAACATCAGTTAGATCTGTTGTGTTCCTTCCATTCAAATAGCCTTCACTACAAGCAAGCACAGAAATAAGCTCCCAAGCTCTTCCAACTTGCGAATTGGAAGTAGTCAATCCATCAAGACAGCTGAATTCCACATACAATCATACAAGAAGAACGCGGCAAAACTGCATCGATGGACAAGCAAATATTTCCACAGGACCACAATTCATGGATGTGATCAGCTGGAAAAATAGTGCCAGAAAAACAAACTAATCAAGCAGGTTACATACCAAAAGAAAATAAAGGCTATGGATCAAAACCCTGATTTGACAAATGATTGCTTAAAACCAGCAAGTGTTGCAAACTGAAAGACTCTCATTGATCCACAATTAGAAGCTTAGAACACTTTCGGAGCAACGCTCCAATATTCCGTAAATGAAAGGGGAAAATGCTAGTTTATGTGCCCAAAATATAGTAAGCCAAGCAGGCAAAACAGAATGAATTTCTTTCAAAAAAGTAAAGAAAAAAGAGATTTCAAAACAGCAGAAAATTTCAGCGGGGCTTCATTTCTTCGGATGTACACACAGATTCATTATTCTCACCATACCGCAGATGTAACTACCAGAATATACAACTAGCAACATATGAAGTAACAGTTGAATAATGTTGCTTTTTCACTTTATAATGCATAGAAAAGAGAATAAGAAGAAAGCATACAGATGGATCGACTTGTACTCGTGTTTCTTTTGAAGCTTTTCTACCTATTTTTTCTTTACACAAGGATGAAGGCCACATCTAGTCCACTGGAACCTCAACCTCCATTTTTTTATCTCAGATTTGCCAAGTATCTGAAAAAAGTTATGGAAAATTAGTACTATAGAATATAAATCAGCACCATGAAGACTGCATTTTCTGAAACATGCTTGCTATGAATTTAAATAGAAACAGTCATGGCAAATTTGGTTAGGTTTGTACTCACTCAATTAATGGGTGACAACTGATAGTTTATCAAGCATTCTGACTTCTACAATTATATGAATATGGAAGTTAGCTATCAAATATAACACAACATTGATAGATCCTCTCCAGAAAGTCCAGTGATAACAAGACCACCGCGTGAAAACTATATGTTACGGCCCTTGATTTGTTTATGACCCGCGTATTTCAGAAACAGGATTCCCAGATCAGATATGGTTACTTCCAAATGTCCATCTACAATTCAACTCTTTTTTAGCTTAAGTACTTTCTCTCTACATTTTGGAGAAAAAATTATTTAAATTGGATCTTTCGTATTTCAATGAAGACAGTCACCTTGGCCAGGACAATCCCAGATTCTGTTAAATTTTGCCCAAGAATCTTTGTGTGACCAACTTTCGTCTTCTTACATGGCAGTACACTACGTAACGAATACTCACATGCACGTGCACGTGCACGCACAGGGTCGTATATAATTCAATTGGTTCAAACCCCACATATGCGGGCGTGCACATATTATATAATCAAGTCGATCCCCTTATATCCAAACCTGTCCCATTTATTAATAGTATGGTTTCAAATATCGGCCAAATATTGTATCGGGTTTCGAGGTACTCGATACGATTAACCGTATAATATCTAAACTATTGGCCGATATCATGACGAATATTACTAATATGGCCGATATTATCGATTATATCCTAACTTGTCATAATTAAATCATAATTAGATATTTTTAATTTAATTATAATTATAATCTTAATTTAACTTTAAATTGATGGCTTTCACATTAATTTTAGTATTAACTAGTTGATTATCAGAAGTCACCAACTCTTGCTATAATACTCACTTTGCCGACATGTTCATATTGTCTGTTTTTTGTGCGCTATATATGCAAAGAATCAAATAAGTCAACTTTTATATACACTGAAACTGAAACAAAAACTTCAAACAAAATTGTCGAAACTAAGGAAACTAATTGAAACCTTTGATGAAAGGGTACAAAACCAAATATGAGTTCTCAAACCTGAATATCAAGCTAATTGAACATTAAACACTCCTCCCGTAGACTTTTGGGCCACGTGAAAAGGCCTTCAATTCAAACTTCACTTTGAAAGGCAGAATAAGTAGGGATAAATATATTTTAAATTTGATAATAATGAGGTTTGAACGTAAGAGATGTTGAAACCTGGTGTCTCAGTTAACCATGTCAAAGAAATCATTTTACCCAAAAGTTTAAGTTGTTGGGTTGTGGGCTCAGAATGTACATCAAGCTAATTGAAACTTAAGAATAATGATCTATCTTGGTTCGCCCGGATATTTCGCTAAAGGAGATGTATCCAAATTAGACACACCCCTGATACCGGGATACTTAAACACAGACACTCGGTGGATACATTTGTCAGCTACTTTTTTGATGTATCCTAGAATTTATACCATATCCTAAGACGTCTCAAAGATGTATCAGACATGTATCTGAGACAAAGAAGTTAAAGACCTAATGCGTGAATGTTGGATTCACAAGTCTGTTTAATTTGTAGATGGATTTACATAATTGTCACGATTAGTATGGTAAAACTGATATAATACCTTAGGAATATTTTGTTTATCGGAGCTAGTGTCTAACCATTATGACCTGACAAGTCCACATAATTGATAAGGAACATTATAAATTGTGTGCACATATAGTTTTGTTATTGCAGTATCTGTGACTTCGTCTACATTCTGAGTTTGCAGAATTTGCCATATCCCTATATCTCTGTCATGTTGTATGCACATCCCATATTTGTGCCAATGCAACATCGGTAATGATTGCTATCGGGATAACATCTACTTGAAGCACAAAATAAGCCTAATGACATTCCCATCTCTCTGTCAAGTCGTGATTCACAAAATAGCCATTCCATGATGTTTAGCATATCATATGCATGCTCAACACTTATCACCAGAAATTGACATGGGTACTCACATGAATTGCTCAGAGACTTTTGGATTGCTTCTGTTCTCAAACTTAAACTACATCAGTAGTAAGGTAGGTTTCTACCCGCCAAAGTTTCCTTGAGCAGGAAGTTTGGGACTGATTAAGAGTTATTCATCAGGTTGATGGTCTGTTATAAAATTTTATCGCCTTTCATAGAGCTGAATCATTTTGATGAGAAAAAGGCTGTGATGGATGATGATGATATTTCTGCTGTTATTCAGGGCAATACAATATAAGGTCAAATCCTAACGTATAAAATCAGATTAGCATGGTATGATTGCAGTTTCATTAAGTTAATGGGATTAGGAGGATAAGCAGCATGATAGGTTGTATGCACATAAAATACAGGATACAAAATATCACCATGATACATGTGTGGAAAATCCTGAATGCATAAATGTCTATATCTGAACTCAGAAATTAAAATTAAATTCATGGAACAACTGAATCGAGCACACAACTCCCTTAATTAATAGAATTTGCCATCATATATGTTCATAAAAATTAACAAGTAAAATACTAACCAAAAGATCCAGAAAAAGATAATATAGCTTGTACAAAAATAAAAGATTGTAAATTCCACATTGTATCCAAAGTGGTAATATCATCCCATAATGGACGAAGCATGCATATACACAGGTGGACAAGCAGGCATGCCAACATGGTAAATCCTAAACAAATGTATGAAAGATATCAAGTTTTAACTCTATTATCCTTTCAATTGTGTGTATATGAAGGATAGATTAAATACTCTACATCAATACCTGCAACATCTAAGGTTTTTGCAATGTCCTACAGAAAGGACTAAGTTATCATAAATTAACGAGGAATGAGTACCTTAATGAAATCATCCAACAAAATTGAACAATTCCTTGTGTAACCAGCTTCCTCCAGCAGATGCCCCAAGACTTGTTGTGCGATGATACAAGAAACAACAAATTAAGATGTTTTAAATACATAAAGAACATGCAATTATTATACTGATATTGGTCAGAAAATTAATACATAAATGGTAATGAACATACATGATTAGAAATGAATTTATTTTCCTAATTTGAACGGGGATCAATATAGCTCAAAAGAATAAAGCTCAAATGTTGATACCTTCCACAGCCTTATTCAGCCAAGAATTAAACAATAGCTTGTAAAAGCAAAAAAGAAAATGAAAGATAGGAACTTCTATTATCTATTAATACTATAAAAAGGAAGAGAAATTGAGGCAAATGCAAGTGAAGAGTGATTGCACAGCAAATACATCTGGTACGTGTACATTGATATGGAGAAATATTTCTCTTAATTTATATTCTTCCATCTAACTATGTTATATGCTAATTTGAATTTAGTTTGGTGAATTCTGGTCTGGACAATGAAATTACTCTGCTATAAGGTATTTTAATAAGATTGAAATTAGTTTTCTCAAAGTTTAAATTGGATTTGGTAACAACTTATAATTTACGAAGAAAATAATCTGATCCTATGGAGAATGACAAAAAAATTAGCTTGGTAAGACCGACTTCTTGTAAGGGTGAACTGTTAAATTGATTAAAATAACACATTTCTAACGTGTTATTTTCTCTGTAGCACTGAATAGTTCTATGACTCTTGACACGCATCTTTTCCTGTTTCCACATTTGTTCACTTTGGTAAATTGTTTCTATTTTAATGATTAAACTTTGCACAACTGACACCAAATAATCACTGTAAAGATTTTTCTTCACTAAAGTTTTCTCGATCTGAAGATCCAGCACCATCATTTGAACCAGTGCGTCTCTAAAATAATCCTAGTCATGCAATTCCATCAAGACCTTGCCAAGATCAATGTTCTAAAAAGTGGCCTCCTAGGTGCTTAAACAATCGGCCTAGATGGTTGGACGGTGGTGGCTACTCCTCTTTCCTCCGCTTTTGATAGATGGGTATTTTTCACCCCATTATTTCATTAAATCTCTTACAATGAGTGCTTATTTAATTATAATATGTATGAACTTATCAAATTCATTGTTACCTCTAGTAGTATAATAATTGCACACGACCAAGAGATTTATTTATAATAAGAATTTTCAAATATTTACCTCCCCACCTTAAAATCTTTGGTATTTAGAAATTTATCCCCCAAATCTTTGATATTAGAAATTTACCCCCCAAATCTTCTAAATCTTAAAAATTACCCCTCCAATTAGATTTTGAATGAAATAGAAGTGTTCTACCAGTTATGCCCTTTTTCCTTTCCTCTTAACCTCTTCACCTCTCTTCTTATTCTTACACGACTTCCCTAAAAGAATTTATTCTTACATGACCTAACCTAAATTCTATCAAGCCTAAAATTCTTATCCCTCCTTACCCTCTTTCTTCTCCTCCTCCTCCTCCTCCTCCTCTCTATCTCTCAATACTCTTAAATTAAAATGAATTTTATCTCAAATCTCACTCTAAATTTTCATAGATTTTTTTCTCAAATTTCTTAAGGGGTGTGTGAAAATGATTTGATTTGGGCTTTTTATGACAAATGAATGAAATAAAAATGTATTTGATTTGAAAGAGAGAAGTAAAGAAGGCGAGCAATAGTAGAAAAGGTGATTAATCTACAGTGTTGATGTGAAACATGTCTGTGTGCAAGTACGGGAGCTTAGCAACAAAGCAAATCAAGCACGTCTCACCAACAAAGGATGATCGATCTAGACTACAAGTTATCTGTTTGAAATAGTGACCAATGTTTATTGTAAGTGAGTTGCATACATGCAACAGATTTTGAAATGTGAATTGAACGAATAATAACACAATTCTGAGATAGCAAGTCCCATATGTAATATTTAGATTAGTAGGTACAAGGTAACAAAGCAATACAGTCAACTTATTTTATGTGAACAACGAACAGGAAGATAATATTACAGAGAATTACTACTGCAGGAACTGATAAAGTTCAAAGGAAAGAAATACCTGAAGATCTCCTATTGGATCGAAATCATAACTGAAAATGTTCTAATGGCGATAGCTCAGTATCACCTTCAGCTTCAAATAGATCTTCTGAAGGTGGCTCTTGAATCACCCGAGGACAGAGTTGATGTGGAAATAAAATGAAGACCGGTGGAACACTCGGAGTGTAGATGAAGTCGGGGTGATCGTCTGAATAGACTATCTCAAAGAATTCGCTGTCGTACTCTAGTAGAAGTAAGATTGGATCGATCTCAGGCATGAAACGTCAAACTGAAGGGCTGATGCGAGCTCTGGAACTGCTGTGTTGTTGCTGTTACACAGCTACTGCGCTACTGTTGTTGTTGGAGGTGCAACTGCTACTACAGGGACTAATGCTGCTGCTGTTGACTTCTGCTGTTGGTGCTGCTATATTTGCTGCTGCGGCTGCTGCTGAATGCTACTACTGCTGTTGTCTTGTTTAGCTGCTGAGGGAGAAAACAAAGAGGGAGGAGAGC
>JAVKLE010023179.1:26450-39051 GCA_034783775.1 Agave potatorum
CATTTATCAGCAAAGATGTGGCCTTTGACAAAAAATTAATGTTGCGAGAAAAGCCAAAAACGGAGGATAAAGCGCAAGGTGGAGCTTTAGACAGTTCGACAGACACTTAGAAAAAAAAAGTTGAGTTCTCAGAGAGCCCTAAAAGGCCTGAAGGATCAGAAGAGGACTCCTCAGATCCAAATGAAGACAACCAGCAGGCTACTCAAGTGCAACCTAGACCATTGAGGCGGTCAGTCAAAGTTACGGTGCCACCAACAAGGTATGGCTGAGACGATGATCATGTCTCTTTCGCATTAGTAACAGAAATAGGAGAACCTGACAGTTATAGGAAAGTGATCGAGACAGATGACCACAACAAGTGAATTACATCCATGGAGCAAGAGATGGAGTCTTTGGATAGAAATCAAACATGAACATTAGTCGATCTTCCAAAGGACTCCAAGGCAATAGATTGCATATGAGTCTTTCGCAAGAAGGACAATGAGCAGTACAAGATAAGATTAGTTGCCAAAGTATATGCTCAGAAGGAGGTTATTGACTACAATGAGATTTTTCTCCTATGGTCAAGCATACATCTATTCAGATGTTATTGATGATAGTTATTCAGTTTGATCTAGAGTTAGAGCAGATGGATGTTCAAATAGCGTTTCTGCACGGTGAACTGGCGGAGAAGATATACATAAAACGACCTAAAGATTATATTTAAGAAGGTAAAGTAAAAAAGGCCTGTCTTCTTGTAAGCTCCAGCCTCTTAACAAAAATAACCGGCACTCTAACCGAAAGTGAAAAAGAAGAGAAATGCAATAAAAATGGTCATGTCTCATCAATGGATCCACATTTTAACCAATCAACAGGTCTCTTAAATCTTCCTCCTTTGATGAAATGCTTTCAGTTAATCAGTGGATCCACCAGGCCATGGCGATATTGGGTGACTGCACTTCTCATCAGGGTACTTGGATTCATTGCTCTCTATTAGTGGCCAAGCCTTTACATGGAAATCCTGATCTTTACTAAACTTGATGCCTTTTTTATATGGACAGATTGGGAGATGGTGCAGCTCCTTTCTTCAGTGAAAGAACTTCCAATTTCCTTGTTGGACCACTTGCTATTGTCTTTTGGCCACTGGTGCTTCTCACTTTCAGATGTTATTCAAGCACAAGGAATTCGTCGATGCTGTTGTAACCCATTGGCATATTCATCCCTCTATGGAGCTGCAACTGCTAGACTCGGTATTAAGCTCCAATCCATTGAGAACATGATGCGGACATCGAGACAAAGACACAGCGTGTGTTGCCACTTGTTTGGTTAAGGGTGAAAGTAAGGAAGTGAGGAAATGAGAAAGTGGTAATAGTTTCCTTTGGAACTTGGGAATGGTTAGTAAGTTTTCTGGTATTTGGATGTTGTTGGGAAGTGTAGTTTGAAAAATGTTATGTCTTTTTCGGTATTTGAATGGTAATGTAGAAGTGGAAGTGGAAAAGTTGACCACAAAGTTGACCGCAAACTAATATTAAAAAAAAATTAATTAAGAAAAATAAAAAAAAGACTATAATTAGAATGCAAGTGAGATTACATGATAAAAAAATTAACTGTTTTGTACTACAACTTATTACAAATGAGATTTACATGACCACAAAATTAACTGTAGCATTCTGGAAGTGAGGAAATGGTTGTGTAAAAGAGAGAATAGAAAAGGAAAAAGAGTTTTCTTATTTTCCTTTTCCGATGTTTAGATAGATAAGAAAGTGAGCAATTATACTTCTCTATTTTCTTACTGCTGCCCACTTCCGCCCAACCAAACAGGCCCAGATGTCACAAAAAGGTGATTGCAAAACTTTATCAACCAATTACAAAGACAAGAAATGGCATTTAAATCAATATTTCAGCATCCAAGGAAACATCAATTATGGTACAAACATCAAGACAAACTATCCTTTCTTGCTCCATTAAATGTTTGACTTGAGAAAATTAAATTACATCAATACTTGTTTGAATTGAGCAATGATGTAGTGTGAGCCCTCATTTGAAAGCTTTTTCTTCTATGCCAAAGGAGCAAAAATTTTGTAATTAATTTACATGTTATCTTTTAGCACCCCTCCAGAACTGATTTCCGAGCTAAGAAAGCATGACTGTTGCTTTGGTTCATCAAATTAAGATTTGATCCAACACAAAGTCAATAAGACACTCTAAGTTGATACTGACGTCTGCTTGTGTTGAGTTCTCTTGAGGATCAACTCCCATGTCTTTTGCACCTGAATCTACAATTACCTAGCGATATTTTGTCTTAAGTCATCATTCATCTGATCGAACTTTCTCTACAAGCTAATTATGTGTCTTTCTTACTACAACCATACTGGAGTTTTTTTGGCCACTCTTCCAGCAAGTTTGCCCCTTCACAATTCATCATAGAAGCTATGTTATAGTTGTCCTCTGCGTCTCCATTTATCTTATTAGAAGAATTAACTTAAGACCTCCTTTCACATACAGCTCCACAATATTTCTTTAGAAGCTACAGTTATAGCTATTCATTTTTCAATCATATCCAAATTTGATTATGAACACTAAGTATAGGCCTTACTAATTCTACACATCTTTCTTTCCTCAGTTGTCATTATGGACTCTGTGTTATCCTGTCCGGCTCTTGATCACCTCTAGGTAAGAGCATGTACCAAATTCTGTGTCAGAATGTTCATTTTCTGTTGGCTAGTGATCCTTCCAGCATCTCTTATTATCATTTCTCTTATAGTTTTACCAATCATCATCCGCTTTTGCATATCAGTAAATTGCAAATTTCCTTTCCTAGAGTCCTAATAGATCGCTCTGCTGCTGAGGCTGAGAATGCCATATCCCTTCCAACTAGCATGCATCTATTACAGCTAGTAGAGTTGATATTGCAGTTCCTTTCTTCTTATTACTTCATTCTGCAGATTAGAATTTGAAATCAGAAAATGATTGCACTTCAGGCACGCCCAGCGACCTGACAGAGGATTGTATCCTTGTAACCTCTTTCTCAACCGTGAACTACTACGAAACAAACAAAATCAGAGCCCAATAAAAGTTGAAGGTAAGGGAAAATAATTCCAAAAGGCTAAACGCCTAAAAGCTTGTAAATCATAAATAGAACAGTCAGTTACTTTCTGCATTCATACTCAAAACATGTTTATATCATATCTTGGAACATATCTCAAACTCCATGAATTAAATAAAATCTACCAAACCTTCTACTCGTTCCCAGAAGGTCAAGAGTAACACGAAGTAACAGTTACTAAATAAAAAACCAATGACAAGCACTGAAATTAGAAAAAGACAATTAAATAGAATGTCCCGAGATCAAATCAAAATGAGAAAGCTCCAAAATATACTAGACTTGACCTTAGCCCCCACATTTTCAAATGCCATAATGAAACTGATATAGACTTATGTCCTATTAGAGTGTGGGTATTCTTGTATTTTTCTACTTATTTGTCATCCATTTATTCGTCATCTATATAAAGAGCGACAACCAATATACGGTTAAGTTGTCTATTCTCTCAACTTAATATGGTATCAAAGTGTTACCATCTTCTTCTCCTATCTTCTCTTCTCCTCTCTCCATAAACCCTAACCGTCGCCACCACTAACAACGTCTTCTTCCTCTTCTCCTTTTAGGACATGTTTTCGCAACAAAAAAAAGAAGATATTGTTCACGATGAACAGTGTGCGGTACTGTTCATGTGAGCGGTAACAGGAGCTGATCTAAAGCCCTAGCCTGCCTACTTCTACGACATCTCTAGATCCTTTGATGACATCTCCAGACACCGCCAGCCACGCTAGATCCCCCTCTGTTAATCTCTTCTCCCCTATCCAGCCGTTGTCAGCACCTTCAGTCTTTCTACTGCTCTCTTCTTCTCTGTTCAACACCTTTAGATTTCTGCACCGCTAGTCTTGAGTTTCTGCAGCCACTGCCAGCAGCTCCAGCAGCTCCACAATGATCTGCAGCCACCGCCAGCAACTCCAGCATTTTCAAATTTCTTTGTCGCCCCTATTCCTACTCTCTGCTACTCAGATCAGCTCTATTCAGCACAGTTGAGTGCTTGTCTGGCTGCCGAAGTCATTGTTGACATCTTCCTTGGCTTCGTCTTCTACTGTTGAAGGCTGCTGGCATATCTGTTGCACCTACTATTGCTAATTGCAGTTCCGCCCTCGTCTTCCTCTGTTGCTACTGATTGCAGCGTTGTGCTCATATATTGTTGCTGCATACTGTCAACTATGGTTTTATCTTCCTATTGTTGCTGCTTCTAGTTCCTGCTATTAGGGGTGAGCATCGGTCGGGTCGGGTCGGTTCGGTTCGGGTTTTGCAAATTTTGACAAAACCGAACCGAACCGAACAAGGTCTTGAACCGAACCAAACCGAACCGACTCGGATCGGTTCGGTTCGGTTCGATTAATTCGGGGAATCATCTTGCCGTCGAACTTCCCATCTCAACTTTCGCAACTTCTCGTTAAGTCTAACTTGATTATGAATCTTTTTCCCGTGATCAATATTTTTCTCATGCGAACACTAGTTTAAAAAATAAACTAGCTTCCAAAACTTAGACAAACATAAAAGTTCAAAAATGATTTAAGGAAAGCTTTAGAATATATCTACATTAGATATTTAAAAGAGATGTGTAATACTCTATTGCATATAACAGAATATTTCAAAAAAATATAAAAGATATGTAAACAATAACCTTAATATTACAAAAAAATGTGAACATCTCATGAATTTATTGCTTGAAATGTTTCACTAATTCAAGCATTTTAATGATGGATGTGTACTCATGAGATAAACACAAGCATGCAATGACATGACATACATCAACATCATTGTAAAACCATGAATGTTGCTTGTATTGGCGCAAAACTGTGTAGGGTTAATTTGGTTCGGTTAATTCGGATCGGTTCGAGTTTCGGAACCCGATATCGAAACCCGATCGAATTTACGCGGTTCGGTTCGGATCGGTTTCGATTTTTGGTTTTCGGTTTTCGGGCGGTTTTTTCGGTTTTAACCGAACTCTGCTCACCCCTACTTATATGCACCAAATCGAGTCCAAATGGAGAGAAAATGTGATTTTCAAGAGTCATAAGTGGTATTATATAGTGTCTATGTACAAATATTACTAATAAATCTTGTTTCTAGCATTAATTGGGAAGTGTGACTAAGTCAAACTTTCTGCCTCGATTGGTCTGGACTAGGCCTTATATGAGCCAAATAGGACCCTAACCGTGAGAAAATGAGGTTTTCAATATCCAGGAGTAGTAATACATAATTTCTATGTCAATTTATAACTAATTAAACTTCTTTATACTCTTAATTGAGAAGTTCAACCAACCAAAGTCTAACTTTCAGTCCCGATGGCCTGAACTAGGCCTTATAAAAGTCGAATAAGGCCCAAACGGGGAGAAAATAAGATTTTTAAGATCCGCGAATAGCATTACATAGTTTAGATGTACAACTACTACTAATTAATCTATTTTCAAGTCTTAATCAGGAAATTTCAGTAAAAGTCAAACTTCAACCCAGTTGGCCTGAACTTTTTCTTATATGAGCCGAATAAGACCCAAACGAGGAGAAAACTTTGTTTTCAATAGCCGAGCGTGGTATTACATAATGCTTATGTTCAATTACTACTAAATTATCAACTTTTTAGTTTTAATTAGGAAGCTTAAACAAAAGTTGAACGTTTAGCTTCGATCGGCCTGAACTAGGCCTTATAAGAGCCGAGTAGGGCTCAAACTGGGAGAAAAGGTGATTTTCAACAGCCAGGAGCCGTATAACATAGTTTTTATTTATAATTTTTACTAATTAAACTTGTTTCTTGTCTTAATTAGGAAGTTTGACCAAAAATTAAACTTTCAATCCCAATTGGCCAGCTTTAGGGCTTATATAAGAGGCGAATATGGCCTAAACTGGGAGAAAACTTAGTTTTCAAGAGCCATGAGTGGTATTACATAGCGTCTATGCACAATTACTACTAATTAACATTTTATCTAGTCTTAATTCAGAAGTGTGACAAAAAGTCAAGCTTTCAGCCCCGATTGGCCTGAACTAGGCCTTATATAAGCCGAATAGGGCCCAAATAGTGAGAAAATGAGGTTTTCAAGAGCCGGGAGTATTATTACATAGTTTCTATAAATAATTATTACTAACTAAAATTGTTTTTACTCTTAATTGGGAAGTTTGACCAAAAATCAAACTTTCAGCTCCTTTTGGACTAGACTAAGCCTTATAAGAGCCGAGAAGTTCCCAAACTGGGAGAAATCATGATTTTCAAGAGATATGAGTGGAGTTACATAGTTTCTATATACAAATACTACAAATTAACATTATTTCTAAAGTTAATTGAGAAATTTGACCAATAATCAAACTTTGAGCCCCGATTGGCCTGAACTATGCCTTATAAGAGTTGAATAGGGCCCAAGCGGGGAGAAATTATGGTTTCAAGAGCTGTGAGTGGTATAATATAGTTTCTATGTTTTCAACCCCAACTGGCCAAAATTAGGCTTTATATGAGCCGAATAGGGCCCCAACGTTGGGAAAACGTGATTTTCAAGAGCCGTGAGTAGTATTCATTACTCTTATATACAATAACTGGTAATTAATCTTGTTTATAGTCTTAATGTGAAAGTTTGACAAAAATTCAAACTTTCAGGCTCAAAGGCCTGAACTAGTGCTGAATAGCGCCCAAACGAGGAGAAAACTTGGTTTTCAAGAGCTCGAAGTAGTGTTACATAGGTTTAATGCACAAATACTAGTAATTAATATTATTTCTACTCTAAATTATGAAGTTTAATAAAAAAATCAAACTTTCAGGCCCGATTAGCCTGAACTAGGCCATATTAGAGTCGAATGGGGCCTAAACGGGGAGAAAAAGTGATTTTAAAGAGCCGTCAGTAGTATTACATAGTTTCTATATACAATTACTTCTAATTAACCTTATTTAAAGTATTAATTGAGTTGTTTGATTAAATTTCAAACTTTTAGCCTCAATTGGCCTGAACGAATAAGGCCAAAATGGGAAGAAAAGGTGGTTTTAAGAGCTGGGAGTAGTATTAGATAAGTTCTATGTATAATTACCACTAATTAAACTTGTTTTACTCTTAATTGAAATGTTTGGCCAAAAAATCAAACTTTCAGCACCGATTAGCCCGAACAAGGCCTTATATGCACCGAATCAAGTCTAAATGGAGAGAAAAAATGGTTTTCAAGAGCCATGAGTAGTATCACATAATGTCTATGTACATTTATTACTAATTAATCTTGATTCTACAATTAATTGGGAAGGGTGACTAAGTCAAATTTTCAGCCTTGACTCGCCTGAATTAGGCCTTATATGAGCCAAATAGGGCCCAAACCGGGAGAAAATGAGGTTTTCAATATCTAGGAGTAGCAATATATAATTTCTATATATAATTATAACTAATTAAACTTGTTTCTAGTCTTAATTGAGATGTTTGGCCAAAGTCAAACTTTAGCCCCGATGGGCCTGAATTAGGCCATAGAAGAGTCAAATAGGGCCCAAACAGGGAGAAAATGAGATTTCAGGATCCGAGAATAGTATTACATACTTTCTATGTTCAACTGCTACTAATTAAACTATTTTCAAGTCTTAATCAAGAAATTTCAGTAAAAGTCAAACTTTCTGCCCTGTTGGCTTGAACTTTTCCTTATAAGAGCCGAGTAGGACCCAAACGGGAAGAAAACTTAATTTTCAATAGCCGTGAGTGGTATTACATAGTGCTTATGTATAATTACTACTAAAGGCCTAAACGAATAAGGCCCAAATGGGAAGAAAAGGTGGTTTTAAGAGCTCGGTGAAGTATTAGATAAGTTCTATGTATAATTACGACCAATTAAACTTGTTTTATTCTTAATTGAAATGTTTGACCAAAAAGTCAAACTTCCAGCACCGATTAGCCTAAACAAGGCCTTATATGCACTGAATAGAGTCCAAATGGAGAGAAAATGTGGTTTTCAAGAGCCATGAGTGGTATCACATAGTATCTAAGTACAATTATTACTAATTAATCTTGTTTCTAGCATTAAATGGGAAGTGTGACTAAGTCAAACTTTCAACCTTGACTCGCCTGAACTAGGCCTTATATGAGCCAAATAGGCCCAAATCGGGAGAAAATGAGGTTTTCAATATCCAAGAGTAACAATATATAATTCTATATTTAATTATAACTAATTAAACTTGTTTCTAGTCTTAATTGAGAAGTTTAGCCAAAGTCAAATAGGGCCCAAACAGGGGGAAAATGAGATTTTAAAGATCTGGGAATAGCATTACATAGTTTATATGTACAACTACTACTACTTAAACTATTTTCAAGTCTTAACTGGAAATTTCAGTAAAAGTCAATCTTTCACCACCCCGTTGGCTTGAACTTTTCCTTATAAGAGCCAAATAGGACCCAAATGGGTAGAAAACTTAATTTTCAATAGTCGTGAGTGGTATTACATAGTGCATATGTACAATTACTACTAAATCATTAACTTTCAAGTCTTAATTGGGAAGCTTGATCAAAAGCCAAACTTTTGGCTCCGATTGGCCAGAACTTGGCCTTATAAGAGCTGAATAAGGCCTAAAAGAGGAGAAAAACATGATTTCAAGAGTGGAGAGTCGTATTACATAGTTTTTATTTATAATTACCACTAATAAAATTTGTTTCTAGTCTAAATTAGGATGTTTAAACAAAGGTTAAATTTTAAGCCCAATCGGCTTGACATAGACCTTATAAAAGCCGAATAGGCCCAAACGGGGAAAAAAGGTAGTTTTCAAGAGCCAGAAATAGTATTATATAGTTTTTATATATAATTAATACTAATTAAACTTATTTCTTGTCTTAATTGAAAGTTTGACCAAAAGTCAAAGTTTCAATCCCAATTGGCCTGAACACTAGGCCTTAAAGAGTCGAATAGGGCCTAACTAGGGAGAAAACATGGTTTTCAAGAGTTATGAGTGGTATTGTATAGTGTCTATATACAATTACCACTATATTATATAGTTTCTATGCTTTCAACACGAACTGGCCTAAATTAGGCTTTATATGAGCCAAATAGGGCCTTAATTTAGGGAAAACATAGTTTTCAAGAGCTCGGAGTAGTATTACATTATTTTTAAACACAATAACTGATAATTAATCTAGTTTATACTTTTAACGTGGAAGTTTGATCAAAATTCAAACTTTCAGCCTCGATTGGCCTAAACTAGTTTCGAATAGTGCTCAAACAAGGAGAAAACGTGGTTTTCAAGAGCCCGAAGTTGTTTTATGCAGGTTTAATGTACTATTTACTTGTAATTAACATTATTTCTACTCTAAATTGTGAAGTTTGACCAAAAATTAAACTTTCAGCCCCGATTAGTCTGAACTAGGCTGTATTGAGTCGAATAGGGCCTAAATAGCGAGAAAACGTGATTTTCAAGAGCTGGGAATAGTATTACATAGTTATTATATACAATTACTTCAAATTAGCCTTATTTATAGTATTAATTTTGTTGTTTGAATAAAATTCAAACCTGTAGCCCAATTGGCCTGAACGAATAACACCCAAACGAGAGAAAAAGTGGTTTCAAGAGCCGGAAGTAGTACTAAATAGTTTCTATGTATAATTACTATTAATTAAACCTCTTTTTACTCTTAATTGTAAAGTTTGACAAAAAGTTAAACTTTCTGCACCGATTGGCCTGAACAAGGCCTTATATGCACTAAATAGGGTAAAAATATGGAGAAAATGTGATTTTCAACAGCAATGAGTAGTATCATATAGTGTCTATGTACAATTATTACTAATTAATCTTGTTTCTAGCATTAATTGGGAAATGTGACTAAGTCAACTTTCAGCCTTGACTTGCCTCAACTGGCCATATATGAGCCAAATAGGGCTCAAACCGGGAGAAAATGAGGTTTTCAATATCCAGGAGTAGTAATACATAATTTCTATGCATGATTATAGCTGATTAAAACTTCTTTATAGTCTTAATTGAGAAGTTTGACCAAAGTCAAACTTTCAGTCTCGATGGCCTGAACTAGCCCTTTTAAGAGTCGAATAAGGCCCAAACGGAGAGAAAATATGATTTTCAAGATCCGCGAATAGCATTACATAGTTTCTATGTATAACTACTACTAATTAGACTATTTTTAAGTCTTAATCAGGAAATTTCAGTAAAAGTCAACCTTTCAACCCAGTTGGCCTGAACTTTTTTCTTATAAGAGCCGAATAAGACCCAAACGAGGAGAACACTTGGTTTTCAATAGCTGAGCGTGGTATTACATAATGCTTATGTTCAATTACTACTAAATTACCAACTTCTAGTTTAATTGGGAGCTTAATCAAAAGTCAATCTTTTACCTCCGATCGGCCTGAATGGAGAGAAAAGGTGATTTTCAAGAGGCGGGAGTTGTATAACAAAGTTTTTATTTATAATTACTACTAATTAAACTTGTTTCTTATCTTAATTAGGAAGTTTGACCAAAAGTCAAACTTTCAGTCTCAATTGGCCAGATCTAGGGCTTATATAAGAGGCGAATAGGGCCTAAACTAGAAGAAAACCTGATTTTCAAGAGCCATGAGTGGTATCACATAGCGTCTATGCATAATTACTACTAATCAACATTGCTTCTAACCTTAATTAAGATTGTAAAGGGAAGTCAAACTTTCAGCCCCGATTGGCCTGAACTAGGCCTTATATAAGCCGAATAGGGCCCAAACAGGGAGAAAATTAGGTTTTCAAGAGCCGGGAGTATTATTACATAGTTTCTATGTATAATTGCTACTAACTAAAATTATTTCTACTCTTAATTGGGAAGTTTAACCAAAACTCAAACTTTCAGCTCCGATTGGCCTAAACTATGACTTATAAGAGCCGAGTAGGACGGTTTTCAATAGCTGAGCGTGGTATTACATAATGCTTATGTTCAATTACTACTAAATTACCAACTTCTAGTTTTAATTGGGAGCTTAATCAAAGGTCAATCTTTTACCTCTGATCGGCCTGAACGGGGAGAAAAGGTGATTTTCAAGAGCCGGGAGTCGTGTAACATAGTTTTTATTTATAATTACTACTAATTAAACTTGTGTCTTGTCTTAATTAGGAAGTTTGACCAAAAGTCAAACTTTCAATCTCAATTGGCCAGATCTAGGGCTTATACAAGAGGCGAATATGGCCTAAACTAGGAGAAAACCTAATTTTCAAGAGCCATGAGTGGTATTACATAGCGTCTATGCATAATTACTACTAATCAACATTGCTTCTAGCCTTAATTAAGAAGTGTGACAAAAAGTCATACTTTCGGCCCCGATTGGCCTGAACTAGGCCTTATATAAGCCGAATAGAGCCCAAACAGGGAGAAAATGAGGTTTTCAAGAGCCGGGAGTATTATTGCATAGTTTCTATGTATAATTGCTACTAACTAAAATTATTTCTACTCTTAATTGGGAAGTTTAGCCAAAACTCAAACTTTCAGCTCCGATTGGCCTAAACTATGCCTTATAAGAGCCGAGTAGGGCCCAAACTGGGAGAAACCATGATTTTCAAAAGATATGAGTGGAGTTACATAGTTTCTATATATAAATACTACAAATTAACATGATTTCTTATGTTAATTGGGAAGTTTGACCAATAATCAAACCTGAGCCCCGATTGGCCTGAGCTAGGTCTCATAAGAGTTGAATAGGGCCCAAGCGAGGAAAAATTATAGTTTTCAAGAGCTGTGAGTGGCATTATATAGTTTCTATGTTTTCAACCCCTGCTGGCCAAAATTAGGCTTTACATGAGCCGAATAGGGCCCTAACTTAGGGAAAATGCGATTTTCAAGAGCCGGGAGTAGTATTACATTATTCTTATATACAATAACTGGTAATTAATCTTGTTTATAGTTAATGTGGATGTTTGACCTAAATTCAAACTTTCAAGCTCAATGGCCTGAACTAGTGCCGAATAGTGCCCATACGAGGAGAAAACATGGTTTTCAAGAGCCCGAAGTAGTGTTACATAGGTTTAATACACAATTACTAGTATTTAATCTTATTTCAACTCTAAATTATGAAGTTTAACCAAAAATCAAACTTTCAAGCCCGATTAGCCTGAACAAGGCCATATTAGAGTCGAATAGAGCTTAAACGGAGAGAAAACGTGGTTCTCAAGAGCCGGGAGTCGTGTTATATAGTTTCTATACACAATTACTTCTAATTAACCTTATTTAGAGTATTAATTGAGTTGTTTGATTAAATTTCAAACTTTTATCAATTGGCCCAAACGAATAAGGTCCAACTGGGAAGAAAAGGTGGTTTTAAGAGCTCGGAGTAGTATTAGATAAGTTCTATGTATAATTACGACCAATAAAACTTGTTTTACTCTTAATTAAAATGTTTGACCAAAAAGTCAAACTTCCAGTACCAATTAGCCTGAACAAGGCCTTATATGCACCAAATCGACTCCAATGGATAGAAAATTTGATTTTCAAGAGCCATGAGTGGTATCACATAGTGTCTATGTAAAATTATTACTAATTAATCTTGTTTCTAGCATTAATTGGGAAGTGTGACTAAGTAAAACTTTCAGCCTTGACTGGCCTGAAC
>JAVKLE010023364.1:56374-67342 GCA_034783775.1 Agave potatorum
TTGATCATTAGTCTAAGCAGTGTAGTTGGTTGTCGGCTTTGTTTATGGTGCTTCTACTATATTCCAAAGTTCATAGTTGAGTGATTGTAAGTAGATCTTCATTCTACATTTCCAGTAGTTGTAATTCGATCCATCAAATAGTGGTGGACGTTGTGCAGAATGTCCTTCTCTGAATTGTGATGAAGGAAACTCCGTTGCCATCTTTGTAGGGCTTTGACTGGGTATGCAGGGCTCTGATACTAATTGTAGGATCTAAAAATTATGTCAACACAGTACTTAAACAAAGATAATTAACGCTAAATAAAATAACTTGCAAGAAAGAAAATAAATCTCAAAAAATAATGCAAACGCAAACATAAGAGATTTTATCCTGGTTCAGTCATCTTGACCTACATCCAGTCTCTAAGCAACCCGCTTGAAATTTTTCTTATCCTTGATTTTGTACACCCAAAACCAACACCTGTACATTACTTGACAAAACACTCTTTGTCAAATGTGTACAACTCTTCTTACACCAAGAAGACGACAACACCTTTTACAACTTCTCTTCAACCTGAAGATACTCTTGTACAATTCTTCTCTTTGAGTGATTACAATCAATCCTATAAGACTTGAAACTTGTATGTAATCGTGAATAAGGACTCTTATAGTCTCAGAATTCTTCACTAGAGGATTGGAATTTGTGTGCAGAACAGAAAGTGAAACTAGTTTTCTAAAAAACAGAATATTTTCAATAGAGTTTGGACAGAAAACTAATGATACGAATTGGTGTAAATATCCTAGGACAACATCCCTATTTATAGGTGAAATCTATGGTCAGTTCGGGTAGTTACAGGACAAATTTGAATATCATAACGTTGGATAAAATACCAGAATTCAATAACTGTTTAACAGTCAGAAACTGTTATAAGTCGACTAGGGGAACAAGATTTGCCTGGGTTAGTCGACTAGTCAAAGAAGCAAGTCGACTACATAAAGACTGATACAGATATGCAAGTCTCTGGAAACTGCTATTAGTTGACCAGCAGAAAATGGTTAGTCGACTACATCATGAATTAGTCGACTAGTAAAGTTGATAAGTCGACTATAGCTGCTAATGGTCAAGAAACAGAAAGTTGATATCTTTTCAAGACAGGACTTAGTCGACTATAGGACTTTGATAAGTCGACTAGACATGTTATTAGTCGACTACAAGAGGGGTATGGTCGACTAATAAGACTATTAGTGTGTGTGAGTTTCAGGGCTTTTAACATTCTATATAAAATACACAAAATAGTCAAATTACATTTTTTATTATCAAAACAAGTTCCAACAACATGCACAGACATCTTGACAACATGACTCTATACTGGACAGATTATATTTTATAAATGGTTATGTGGTGATATTACTGTGCTTTAATATGGTTCTAATATGCTAGTTATTAATATGATAAACTATACTTAGCTATGCATGTTGCTGTTATTTTTACATGTTTCTTTATATCTCTCATTTATCACTCACTTAGGTCGCTATTGACGACCCTGAGTTTATTTGCTCAAGTTATGATGTAGAGACTCCACAGGACCAAGAGTACTTCGAGCATACGCAGATCTCCAGTAGGCAGTTAGCATTCTCATTATATGAGAAACTTTTATGGTTCTATTTTCTATTTTCTATTATGTTGTAATAATTGGAATCTTTAGTGACATTATGTACTTGATTTCTTTTAAGCTGGAATAACTGAAGGCTTTGTTATTTGATTTAATGTACTGAGCTTTAACGTATTTGTTGGAAAATACGCCGTCGGCTCTCATCACGCACCTTTTTATATGTATTATGGTTGAGGGGCATGACAGGCACGGTCTAAGATTCCCATTCTTTCTGCCTTGATTGTTCTTGCACTCAGCCCAGATGGCTTACGCGAACCAGACTGAGCAGTATAAGATGAGCCTTTAGCCTTAGCCTCTTCAAAGCGCTTAGCTTCAAACTCCAAATGATGCAAAAAAAACGTCAAACTTCTTATGTTCTCATTGTGCGTCATGTAAGCCTCATTTGCTCCCAAGTGTCAGGTAGAGAACGGATGTCAGCTTGGACTTATTGTTCATCACTCAAGTTGTTTCCACCTACTTTGAGTACGCGAATCATGGATGGCATCTGCCTAAAATTCTGTGTCATATTCTCATTTAGGTGCATCTTATGAGAGTCAACGCGTGCAATCTCATAGCAGAGGTTTCATCAAACTTGAGTTTCAGGGTATTCCACTTTTCGCGAGCAGTCTTATAGTCCTCGAACGTGCTGATCAAATCATTGTGCATGCTGTTCAGTATAACAAAACACACACAATGATCTTTCCCCCATTTTGCATAGGCCTCAGCATCACATCGATGTTGTGGACCACGACCCTCCTCTAGGGGCACATCCATAGACTGTGTCAGGGTTTTCAAAACCTCTTGCTCACCGAAAAGATACTGGACCTTGCGGTGCCATATGTGATAATTGTCACCATCCAATTTCTCTCATTTGTTCAAATCAGCAATGATATTCTTAGATGTCATCTCTATGCAAAAGTGGATATTATTATTGGCACACATATAATTATTATTTTGCAGCAAATGTCCTAATTTAAAGTTAACAATTCATACATGATACAAAATTAAAAGATTGCCAAACTCAAAATCATCATTTATATCAAATATTTACTATGCACAGGAGCTTCAAACAAATCTTAACTATAATCGCACTCAAATAAAGTATACTAACAATATTTAGTGATGTATCAAAAATTCACATAATAAATAAACATGATATATAGCAAAATTTTCCAATCATTTAAAATGAGAATAGAAATCTAAAAATTATTTTGAGCTAAAAATAATTATTATAAAGGTTGTTCCAAATCCAGGCCTAGCGCAGGGAGTAGTCCTTCAGGATCCATCACCCAGAATCCCGCAGGGATGTGTCACTGGCAACAGCGCTGCTCGTGGGCGCTCCTGGCTGTTGCAGCGCTGCCGTGGGCGCTGCCAGTCACGACTTTGGTGACAATGCCCCTGTGCGTGATGCCAACTTTTTGGGATGGTTTCCTAAGCTTTATAAGTGGTATAAGAGCCATGCACCAGACTTTGGACTGGATGTGTGAAAAATCTCAGGAATGGATCGGGCCAGGCCGTTGCCCTGTGGGACAGGGGTGAACGCCAGTGGCCAAGCTAGCTGGCTTCCTCCTCCGTTGTAACGACAAGGAGGCCCAAAAGAGCCCGTGACTCTTTGTTCAGAGGGGGGATTGTTGAGCGTGGTGTGAACAAATAGTCCTACATCGATTAGACTTGGGGATGATCTTGGGTATGTAAGCGTTTAGGCTACTCCACCTAATAGGTTAACGTTTTAGGATAGTGCCCCAAGCCTTATAAGTCAAATCAAGATTATCTTATTTTATCCTCATGAGATTTTTCATTAATCCTTATTGGGTCTAGCCCACTATGAGTGCCCAATAGAGTCCCGACCCGCCATGCAGACCTTTTATTCCAACACAATATCCCTTATAGTTTATATCTACATCACCTTTAGATTACATTAGCCTCTAATCTCAACCATCCATCAATCATCAAGATCTAACTTAAAACCGCATCATAATCAAGTTCTACTAAGGTACCATCATATATAGATTGGGAAATCATCATTCTCAGTGCTCTCAATGAAGGACCAAGCACGCCTTGAACATAATCCAATGTTAAGAAGGCGCAATGGTTAGGATTGTGACTAGAATACATCATGAAGGTAGACGAAACTTC
Organism: Agave potatorum; assembly: GCA_034783775.1. Lineage (NCBI taxonomy): Eukaryota > Viridiplantae > Streptophyta > Magnoliopsida > Asparagales > Asparagaceae > Agave > Agave potatorum. Next base: position 60,142 of record JAVKLE010023364.1, read on the forward strand.
AGAGATCAAAGAACGGACGTACACAAAGAGCTGTGCACAATATAAGTCGACTTATGATAAGATTAGTCGACTTATACAATTCGTATAGTCGACTGGTCTTGTAAACAAAAAGTAAAGTTCTCAGATTTTTTGTTAGATTAGTCGACTGATACTTCTGTATAGTTGACTAATATACATGGTAAGTCGACTTATACATTAGGGTGTCGGCTAATATCAGTTTTGGCAGTTTTCTTTTCTAGATATTTTCCAGTTTGAGTTAGATTTGAGTTTCTTTTTCTTCTGAGGCGGTGATTGTTCGTATTGATGGAGTTTTTACATGACTAGGAGGGTCCTATGGTTTATAAATAATCCCTTGAGGGTGGCATTCAATGTGATTAAGGAATCAAGGAATTTAAGGAATTCAATAATTCTAAGATATTTGTGTGAGAAGTTTTAACCATAAGGGTTTGTTGTTCTTGGCGGCCATCAAAGGGTTTGTAATCTTCTTAGCAAGTGGTGTAAGTGTTTCTTATTGTACTCCCCATAATTTAATAAAGTTTCTCCCCCTTCTCCCATGGATGTACACACGATCTGTTTGATCGATGGAGCCACATTAAATTATGTATTGGCTTTCTATACTTCAGAATATCTCATCTCTTCTTCTCGTTGATCGACGATCCTGTCCCGCTGCATCGCCCCAACAATCGGTGTAAGAGTATATCGATCGTGGGGGCCACCGTCACAATAATTGATATCAAAGTAAGCTCAACGTGAAGACGTCTGCAATCAAGATCGATATTCAGAAATTCGATGGTGTTATTAATTTCAGCAGGTGATAGATTAGGATGAACGACATTCTAACCCAGAGTGGGTTGAAGAAAGTACTCCTTGAGAGGAAGAAAAAGCCTCAAAACATGAAAGAAGAAACCTGACGTTAGTCGGATGAGAGAGCTTTGATGGCTATTCATATTGCTTGGTGGATGAAGTATTGAATGAGTTTTCTTCTGAGAAAACAGCATCCTCGCTATGGGAGCGACTTCAGGACCATTATCTTAAGAAGTCATTGGCAAATTGATTGATTCTGAAGCAGCGTTTCTTTCTTCTCTGCATGCATGAAGATACACTTATCAAGTCTCACATTGCAGAATTTTCTTCTATTATCAATGATTTAAATAAGATAGAGGTTAAAATAGAAGATGAGGATCAAGCTTTTCTATTATTGTGTTCTTTATCTTCTTCATATAAGAGTTTTAGGGAAGTTATTATCTATGGAGTCAAATCAACTATAAAGCTCAATGAGGTCAAGGAACATCTGCTCAACGAGGACAAAATTGACAACCAGTTGACGGGTGAGTCTCATCATGATGATTTCGAGCAAGGTTATTTTTCAAAAGAGAAGAGTAATAATGGAAGTTCCACAGGTAATCCAAAATATAAGAATTTGGTGTGCAACTAGTGTCACAAGAAGGGGCACATTAGAGCTGATTGTTGGGCTCGCAAGAAGAAACAAGATACTAATGTCTATAAACTGGTTAGAAGGGATGAAAATAAGTGTGACGTTCTATCTATTACAGACAAATCGGTCAGTAATAAGGATATATGAATTATTGACTCTAGATGTTCAAAGCATATCAGTTTCAATAGGAAGATGTTCTCCTCATACACTTCGGTTCAGGAGGGAGAAGTCTTCATAGAGAATTCTACTACAAGCAAGGTGATTAGCGAAGGAACAATCCAGTTTCATTCTCATGATGATACATCACTACTCTTCAAGGCGTTCGTCATGCTCCCGAATCAAGGTACAATCCCATCTCTCTTAGAGTCCTACATGGAGAAGAGTTAAATTTAAGTTCTGAAGGTGATCTTATGAAAGTTTTCAAAGATGCCCATGTGAAGTTTCAGGTTGAACGTGTCAGCAATGTTTACATGTCGTGAAATTTGAATGTTACAATTGATGGATTACAGTTATCCTTGGCTTCAAAATCGGAGGTTGTGGAACAATCAGAAACTACGATGGTTTCGATCTCAGATATTCAGTCTTACCCCGAAGGAAGATTAGGACTAAGCGGTGCTGGTGCATAATAAGAAAGTCCAAATCGTTACTCCTATGGTCAAGAAAATTCTCATAAATCTTGTGTGGATCAAGAAGATCATTGGATGATCAAGTTTAGGTCGAGCCTGAACTTATTTGATCTAATCAAGTTGTGAACCCCATGAGAGGGTTATGGAGAAGAGTGAGTGAGATGAAGATGAAGTCAATAGTTGTTCAATTGTGCTTTGTAGTGAGCACATGGAGCATGGTGGTTATTCTCGGACTTTAATGTATTCAAGTCAAGAGGGAGATTGTTAGAATTGTGACTGGGATATATCGTAAAGGTAGACGAAGCTTCAGAGATTAATGAACGGACGTGCACAAGGAGATGTGCACAGTATACTTTGTATAGCCAACTTATAATGAGATTAGTCAACTTATACATTTAGTATAGTCAACTAGTCTTGCAAAAAGAAAGAAAGATTCTCGAATTTTTGTCAAAATACTCGACTGATACTTCTATATGGTCGACTAATATACATGATAAGTCAACTTATATATTAGTATAGTTGACCAATATTGGTTCTGACAGTGTTCTTTTCTGGATCTGTTTCCAGTTTGAGTTGGATTCGAGTTTTCTTTTCTTCTGAGACGGTAATTGTTCATAATAATGGAGTTTGTATAGGACTAGTAGGGTCCTATAATGTATAAATAACCCCTTGAGGTGGCGGTCAATGTGATCAAGGAATTTAAAGAATTCAATAACTTTAAGAGATTCGTGTGAGAAGTTTTAACCATAAGATTTCGTTGTTTTAGGCGGCCATCAAATGACATGTAGTCTTCTTAGTGAGAATTGTAAGTGTTTCTTATTGTACTCCCCTAAAGTTTAATAAAGTTTATCCCCCTTATCCTGTGGATGTACACACGATTTGTTTGATGGGTGGAACCATGTTACATTGTGTGTTAGTTTTCTTTACTTCTGAATATCTCAACTCTTCTTCTCGTTGCTCGACAATCCTGTGCCTTCTGCTGCGCCGCCCCAGCAATCAGTGAAGGAGCATATCGATCTTGGGGTCACCGTCACAACAACAATAATTGACAAAACTTTTAAGACAAGCTATCAAGTTATTAGAAGCATGGTTGAGAAGCCTCAAATTGCAGATAGAGATTTTTTATAAACAGCAGTAACAATGAATAAAAGCGAGGGAACCGAGTTGTAAATATCGGAATCAGAGAACATGTTTAATGATATTAAGCACAAGGCACCTCTTGTTCAGAGCACAAATTTCTCAAACCACCAGATACATCATAGCACATTTGTTCTTATTTAATTTTTTCTTCTTTTATTAAAACTCGTAGGACATTATTCTTCTGTATATGCTATGTACTTCCCAGTTCAGTTACTCGAATGAAAATACCTTTGTTTTCTCGTAGAAAAGGCCAGAAGGGCTACCATCAGGAAGTAAGGCTAACATCACAGGACCTTCAGCACCTTCTTCGACAGTCGAGGTCCCTATATTGAAGTTCATGTCTGTCTTGATGAAACCAGGAGCAACACAGTTGATGCAGAATGTAGGATACTTCTTGGCAAGAATCCTTGTATAGGTGTTCATGGCTGCTTTAGAGATTTGGTAAGCGGATCCTGTGGTTGGCCAGCCATTGAGTTTGAGCTTTCCTTCCTTTAAATCATGTAGAAAGGATTGCAGGACTTCATCCAGTCTCTCCTCTGTATGCTCGTCAACATCACCCACTGCTTTTCTTATGCTCTCACTAGGGATGTACTGATCAGAAACATAGGATAAGAATGAGAAATTGATGAATCAATTTACATTATTGACTGTGGTCAATTAAGAGAAGAAGTAAATTATGGAGATAAATAATTTGAGAAAAGATCAACCTGAGAGGTGACACACTAGATCTATGGTGGCACAATCTGAAGCAAGATTTTAGCCTTGGAAGACATGGGGAAATGGAAATAAGCACGGTTTCAGATATCGGCCAATTTAGATATATCCGATAATACCGTAAAAGGTTTTGAGGTACCCGGCCAAAATTAACCCTATAATATGTGCCGATTTCTGGGCCGATATTGTAGATATCAGCCAATATCGATGAAATTGATACTAAAAACCAATGGTTGATATTGTCGAGATTCATGAAAATAACTTATCCTTACACTTTATAGAATTCCTGTTTATAATTAAATTTGCATTTCCTAAAATTGTTTAAAACTTCTATAGGATCACGGACCAAGCTTTAATCTTTTTTTTAGTTTCACTTTCACTGGTTTCACAAATATTTTAATGACCATGTCAACTTTTGATCTTGGTCATTCATGTCTTGTATTTATTAGATATAGATTTGGTTGAAAGTTTCAAGGGAAATGTACTCCTGTTTTGATATTAGAAATATATAAACTATGAAGGACCAAAATGAACTTGGTCCTTTTAATCGGTAGGAAATGATTTCTCCAATACTTACAAAGAACAATCATTTGTATTGCAGAATCAGATATAAGTTGAATAGTTTTACAAAGAAACTAAAAGTTTATTTTATTTAAATGATCATTTCTAGTAAGTATAGAGAATTACCAAGCTCTAACATCCACCAATCCTCATTTAAGAATGTGATAGCGAACTGCATAATCATCAGGTTTACATATTGAGATATAATATAGTATATGAAGTCATTTGATCTTTTCTGTAATTTTACTTGGGTTGTTCTGATGCTCGGAAAAATCGGGTGTTCAAAATTTTTTGCTGACATTGAGGAATTAGAGTATAGCTAATATTCTCTATTTCTTACACTTAGCAGTCCATGGTGAGAGGAAACATTCACTATTCTTGGCGATTGTGCTTGCTGGAGAATAGGGATCAGTGCTTCAGTTACTCTCTTCATGCCATAATAGTTTGTGTTGAAGCATTTCTCTGCCTCCTCGTAAGGCTCTGCTGCAGCTTCCAGTAACTTTTCAAATCTAAGATATCCAGTTTCCTGCTCAATGAAATCATGATAAGCATGAGTCACCATGACTGTTAATTTTTTTTTCTATGCAATCTCCAATAATGCACAGGATGCAAACATAGCAGATATGGAGGACATATAGGTATTATTGTATTTGTATCTGATTCCTTAAGCAGATACAGATATTTCTACAAATACTGTTCAGATAACAAGGTCGAAATGATAAAAACTGATCCACATCTCAAACCAAACTGGATAATTGAGTATGATTAATGATTGGGAAAAAAAATAAGTATGACGTTCAATTTTAGTCCCTTCATACATTTAAATAGGATAAAATCACATGATTTTCTAATCATTCTCTCCCTCTTTTCTTTGAGAAAAAGGGTAAGAGCCCTACATATACCAGTAAGATATTCAGCATTCTTTTGTAAAATCTAGTAATAAATTGACATGTCTTTTATATCCGGCCATGTACGTTATTAGTTAGATATATTTATTTGGATGCTCAAATATATAGTTTTAGTACTATCTGTATTTGTGTCTATATCTTTAATGAAATCTCTTTTTGTCAAAATATGATTATTTAAATATGTTTACATCCCCAGAATACACTAGAACTTCTCATGTTTCTGAAATCATAACTAGTGAGTTTCTAACAATTCTAATGTGAGTAATTGGATTTTACCTCTTCTTCGGGGGAAAACGAAGGCCGGTGATCTATTACTATCCCTGTAACTGCAGCATTGTTGACCTGTAACAAGATAAGCATCAAAATTTTCCACTCTATGTGTAAAACTTGTGATGAATTATGTATTGTTATGTCAGCTTCTTCCTTGTATGCACACTAGAGAAAATTAAACTTCATTCCTTACCAAAATATCGAGCTTCCCAAATTGGGTCTGGACAAAATTTGCCATTGAAGCAACACTTGAAGGGTCAGCTACATCCAACTGATGAAACAAAACATCAGAAGCTCCTGAGCTTTTGAGCTTCTCAACAGCTTCAGTGCCTCTGCCCTCATCTCTAGCTGTTAATATCACCAAGACTCCATGGGATGCTAGCTGCTTGCATATCTCCAAGCCAATTCCTTTGTTGGCCCCTGTCACTAGTGCAATCCTGGAAGCAAAAACTTTTGCTTGTAACTTGGAAACAATAAAATTGAGGAGGAATTGAGAGTAACTACTTACCTTTTTGTGGATTCATTGCTGCTGGGCTCTTCCATCTCCAATTCAAGTGGGTGGACGCTGTGTTGATTGAAATTGAACTCTATGCTGAACGATGATGACGTTGGTTCATTTAATATATATATAGTAAGAAAATCTGCTCTATAAAAAAAATGAAAAAGAAAGATAAAATAGTGTGGTTTCAAAATTTCATTTTTTTTTTATGGGACTGAGGGATTTTGGACTGGCCCTTATCTCTTTGAATGGGTGAATAGGGCCCATTGGCCAGGTTGCACATTATCTACTTATCCATTTTTGTGTTTTTGTTGATGATAATTTGGTGAAAGAAAATTTATGCATATATTATTCATTAACAGATTACAACAATATATATAAATAGAGAGTGAAATAAAGAAAGTATACATGTCTAGATACAATGTATCACATGTCTATATACATGTTTAGATATAATGTATCACATGTATCATATGTCTGTTAACACCTCCCTCAAACTCATGGTGAATCAAACATCGAGAGTTTGGATAAAACCTGGTGAAACTCATGAAAGATTTTTGAGAGTTCCTCGAATTAGACTGGGAAGGAGGTTTTGATAGCTCATCAAACTCGACTGGGAAGGAGGTTTTTGATGAGCTCCTCGAACTCGACTGGGAAGGAGGTTTTTGAGAGCTCCTCGTACTCCACTGAGAATGAGGTTTTGAGAGATCCTCGAACTCGACTGGAAAGGAGATCTTTAAGAGGGCGATGAGATCCGAGACAGGCAGCAACGATAAGATCTGAAATCCGCGTGGGCGAGATTCGAGGCATGTGCCGACGGCGGGATCCGAGATCCGAGAGGCATGAGATAGTCAGATCTGAGAGGGCGATGGCGAAGATGGTGAGCAAAACTTTGATATCGCATGAGACGAAAGTAGTCTGACGCTAGGCACACACTATGCGAGTGCGGCCTAGCGCAGACTCGAGAACACGGAGAGAACTTCAATCAGTAAAGGAATTTTTTGAGAGGTTATGATATCATGATAATTTGGAGGAGAAAATTTTCTGT
>JAVKLE010023873.1:44675-57420 GCA_034783775.1 Agave potatorum
AACTTGTATTCCTTATATACATTTGGTATTTTTTTTCTTTTTTTTATCGTTTCTCTAATTTTGGATTTGCTAAATTCCTCGACATAAGTGTGGTCAACTGTTTATGAAGATCTCATAACTAGTTATTTAGAACAATTTTGGTTCTTCTATTTGTAGACAATCTGGGGACATCCTCTCTTCTTGGTAGAGAGGTTTGTAAGAAAGTGATGAATGATGTTGATTACTCTCCAGTTTATTTGGTTTAGATTTAAATTCTTGATCTTGTTAATGTATCATCCACCATTATTGCTATCTACAAGAGACTCTCTTGATTTAGAGTAATCACTTCTCCATCTAAATTGTCTTTGGTTAGTTTTATACTTTTCCTTGTAACCCTCTAGTTTCTTTGTAAGTACTCGAGAAAATTATCAACCATTTAGCTTCAATGCAAATGAAATTTATTAGCCAGAAGGGGAAAAAAAATTGAAATGTTTACACTCAATCCTTAAATGGGAACTGAGGATTTATATTTTAAAAAGGAGATCGTGCGGAGACGGAGGTCTAAGTGCAAATGGTTGAGAGAGGTTGACCCCATAGACTTTTTAATGAAACGTGAGGGAGTTTCTACACCATTATCTATAAAAAATAAACTAAAAATACAATGATAGGAAATGTAACTAAAAACTTGGTGAAACATGTATAACCTTTTGCAAAAATCTCAGCAGTTTACCAATGTAACAAAAGAATTGAAACAAAATTCAACAAATATGTAAAAATCAAGACACTAGTCAACTTTTTGATTAAAGATATAAGAACACTGTATCCAGAACATTTGTATTCTCTCTCTCACACACATTTATACACAATTCAAGCTTCTCCTAGAGGAATCATTCATGCGATTGCGATCTCTGACCTCATTGACGATGACCAAGAAGGCCGCCTCTTAAAATGGCGCTCTTCTTCTTCTTCTTCTGCGTATTCACTGGCCTTGTTCTCATAGCTGATCTTCCTGTGATAGTTGTTCGAAGTCCTGTAAGACTTGTGATGGTCCTTCATATCATTTGGTAGCTCAAACCTCGACGACAAGTCCTTCCTTCTTCTCTTGTTGCTGCTCCCATTCTCATTGCTAAAGCCTGAGAAGCTGGGGCGATATGAGACACTGCTCTTGCGATTCCGGCCAGCTTTATCTTCTTCTTGAACATCAGAGGATCCCCTTCGCTTGCTTGGCCTCTGTGGTGATGAAGAGTGATCACGGCGGTTCAAGTAAGTTACTTTGTGCTCACGATGGTCCATGTTATTAGCTCTCTCTTTGGACCTCTGCAATTCAAAAGAAAATATGTATAAAGAAAACATTTTACATATTTATATTTACATATGTTGTCACTCCAATTAACAAGTCTGAACACATTCTATCATAAGTTATGATACGTTGCAGATAACACTCTGCTCTTCGAAAACTTCTGCATATGACACCCATCATCTAAAAGATCCTTGATTTACGCAGTTCCAATACAAAATCTATGACATGCCGAAATCATTAATTGCTGCTAAACTGGAGCAACATGATGACATTTTACGCGAGTGCCATCAGCGAAGATTTCAGTACTACAGAGCAGAATTGTTACCTGCAACTTAACATCAAAACAGAAGTTGCAGAGCACAAACAATGGCCATATCAATCACAATAACTACTCTCTCATGCCTTCCACCGATTTTTTTTCAAACGATGAACAGAATGATTAACATGACCATGAAGGATTCCAGCAATAAATTTGACAATACTAGCTATTATAAAAGAGAATCATTATAACGCAAGCAACAAATTCAAATTCCTGGAGCTGCATTAGTATGCTGAAAGCTAGCGAGCAGAAGCTACCACCACAAGGCAACAGCAACAAGCCATCTTGATTAAAGAGGAAAAGGACCATATAACAATGAAATGAAAAAAATAAAAAAGACAAAATACAAGAAACAAGCCCCAGTACAGAATCAAATACAATTTGCTTCTGTTTTATGTTACAATTTGCTAACCAAAATGAAGTGATGTCCTTCATAGTAAAATATACGCAAGCAAATGGATGGATCGTAATGAAGAGACATACAAGCTTCGTCTTCACTGAAGAATCATCAGCACCACCATGGCTATTTTTCACTTCCCTGCAGATCCCACTGCTATCTTGTGGATGCTCCCTGTAAAAAACCAAATAACCAAAATAATTGACAAGGGAAAATGAACAAAGAAGAGAATATATCAACTGAGAGAGATCCCTGTATACCAAACTATCAGCTTAAGAAGGCAAAATACAATCAAATAGTAAGGCTGAATGAAGGGAGGAAAATCAGATAGGATGACTTCAGGTGACCTAAACCACCAAATAGACCTCTAGATGTTCTAGGCTTTGTTTTGCACGAATAGAAAATCATTTCAGAAAGGATAGAAGAAGATGGTAGCTGTTCCAAATTTTGGAAGCTCAAATTCACATACGAAGCTGCATATCCTGCGAGGCAGCAGCTGTAAAAATTAAGTGTAAAATTCAGCATACCTTGGAAGAACAGATGACATCATATAATATTGTGCTGGAAGTTGACCCTGCGGCTGCGTTACTCCAAAAGTACCATCAGAGAATCCTGATGGATATCCTATGTATGAAAAGTTAGCAGCAAAAGGTGCCATGCATCCATCAATCCCCACTGGCATCCCTCCAGTCCACCACCAAGGATAAAAGGTTGAAGGTGCCAAAGGCATGCCTGCGTAGGCTTCAGTTCCAAGATCAACAGCTGAGATTAAGCAAAAACACAAGGACGTAAGTAACAAAGAAAAGAGAGTGTTAGATCGACACAGGTCCATGGACCAATGGTGATGTGTTCACCGCCAGTGGCTAGTAGGAGGGGCCACTAGAGATGAGACAGCTTTAAACTTCCTTTCCCACAAGCCAATTAGAAGGAGAGGTCTGTAGACCAATGGCCAATTAGGATAATATTTACCCAAACAACTACACCAATTACATAGAGCAAAGAATCATCTGAATGCATTATGGTGAGTTCTATAACAATTGGGAGGTTCTGTCCATGCTAGAGAGCTCACTATTATTATAGAAAACAAAAACAACATAAAGTCCAAAATACTAACCACTTTCAGGAAGGCGTGCAGTTTTCTTCCTTTTCTTCTTGCCTGCACCAAAGAGATTATTTCATTAAAGAAACATTAAAAGAAGAAACACAATCATCAAAAGAAGAATCATAAACATCAAACATCAGTAGCAGATAACCCACCTTTCTCACCAACAAACTTTTCCTTAATCTCTTCAGGCATTGGTGAAGTCTGATGTGACATTATCTCTTGTGGACCAGTTGACGCTGGTGCTGCTTCAGATGCATCAGTGACTTTTGCAGTTTGCTTGTCCAAATAATGTTTTTCATCACCAGTAACAACCTTTAGTTCACTGGCAGCTTCAACGTTGCCTGTATCACCGTTCTTCACATCTGAAGAATGATCAATCGGAAGGGGCTTATGTTCATCTCTGGAAGCAGCAGATTGGGCTGGAGAAGAAACTCTGTGTTGTACATGGTGGGCGGGTTCTACATTTGAAAGAAGACACCAAATATAAGTTACCCTTAAAGACATAAATGTTGAAATACTAAAACTAAGAAAATGATGGTATTATACCTTGAACATGCTCCAGGCTCCCCCCAGTCTCTGAACTGCTGGTTCTCGACTCCAGAATATGACTAATGGCATCTTTAAGAGTTTTATTAGGAACAAGGTCATCCGATAGAACATTAGTGGCTCCACAAGCACATATTTTCTTGGTTACTATGTAATCTCTGATGCCTGGTATAAAATTGTAAAATGAATGATGTTAGAATTGCCATGATGAGCTATGTGGAAAACATAGGAATGCATGATTATCTTTGACCACTGTTTAACTGCACAAAGAAATCCTCCTAACAAAAACAGAAATAATGGGGAACCTGTGTAATTTCTCATTTGACAAGTGCATAACATAAAGGTAGAAGTAAATTCGTTCACTAAACTCAAATCAATACAAAAAAGAAAAAAAAATGCATGAATTCTTTAACAATACACTTTTTCGGACAAAATCCACAACATAAAGGAAAAAGGGGGGATCAAAAGCAAAACACATGGACATTAAGTACACAATTCAAAAAAATATAAGTTCTGGACCTTCACCAGATTAGATATGTGTGATTCAACATAAAAATCATAACATGACAAAATCAAGTCCAAATACCAGGACACTTACATTTATCACAAAAACTCCTGAAACAACACTTGCCAGTTAAAACAGCATCTTTCATTACTTCTTTACATAATGGGCAGCGCAATTCTGGTGGAAGATCAACGACATGTCGAGCAGAAGGTATCCCACCAATTTCCTTCTCAAATGCAGCTCTGCATGGAATTAGAACTTCTTAGCAAACTTTTATGTATATCAAAACAAGAACAAAGAATTTTGTATTTTAAAATAACCATCTTACTCATTGGGTTTCAACACAGCAGCAGCACCACTTGGCAAAGCATAGAAGCCATCTGAAGTTTCCATTAACATTGATCTTGGAATTCCATTTGGTGGTTTCATCTTTTTAGAATCATAATTAGGATCACCATTTGTGGGACAATGCTGAATAAAGTGCCCTGTGAACAAGAAAATGGACCAAATATTAAATTAAGATTACAAAAGGAATCAAGAAAACAGAAACTAGTCAATTGAAGTATCAAAATACCAGGAACTCTGCATCTGTGACAAATGTAGCCAGTTGGAGGCGTCTTCCTTTCAAACCCACCTCGACCTTCAGTCAGCCAAAGTCGTGAAGAAAATGTCAGAGAACTTGATAAGCAACATAAAATGTTTATTTAAAGTACCAAACTTCCTTACATAAAGTATAAACAGATGAAACAAAGATGAATTGCGCATATTGTGATGGGTAACAAATATGCAGTAGGAAAAAATTTAATGTTATTAACACATTTTGTCCCCAGAAACAGCCATGCCGCAAAACAATACCTGAACCATCCCCCTTGCTTTCCTCCTTGTAAAGTTCTAAATACCAGAGTCTATGAACTACACGATATGAGGGAGACAGAGACTAAAAATTCAAGGTTACCAGAAACCCTCATGTAACAACAAGCTAAACGCAGTATGTCCCTGACCCAGAGTTTAGGTATGTGATGCTTCCCAAAGGAGAGATTGCATTGCCATGCAAAAGTAGCATCTTTCTGAAAGAAAGAAACACTTAAGATCAATAAACCGTAGAAAACCCTTGGTCCCTTAGAGAACCATTCCAAGCACCCAAAGCAAACCGGAACTCTTAAGTGATTATCACTGAGAACAATAAGAGATAAAGAAAACAAGAAAAAAAAAAATAAGGGAATACTTATTCACCTACTACTTATTAGAATACATAATAACAGTCAAATCCAGTTCAGTTAGTTCTATCTTGGAGATCAACCTTAGACCTGCAACTATCATGACTGCTTTCATCAAAGTCAATTTGCTAAATGTTTTAAGCAATCTGCCAAGATCGCTTGCAACTACCTGAAGGCTGAAGCACATAGGCATGCATCAATCGAACCTCTTTAAGTGATCATCATTGAGAAACAATAAGTGAAAGGGGCGGAAAATAAAACAATGTAATAGTGAATGTTATATTATTAATAGAAACTGGTTAATCACGATAGCCAAGTCCAGTAAGCAGGTTTATCTTAATAACAATCAAGTTTGGACCTGCAAAAAGAACATGATTCCTTTGTTTATATCCGATTTACTAAACTGTTTGGAGCAATCTTGCATGATTTCCCCTGCCAAACAACCAGGTATAGGAGTTCCATATTCCGCATACCTGCCTAGAGTAACCATTCCTTATAAAAATTGTAGACGAGGCTCATCGTAAAATTGCATAATAGCATAAGGCTCAAGCAATTCTTACTACGGAACATAAGAATCAGCCACTTTCTAGCATTGACAACTTTTAGATCAGTTCATCGTACCACAAAAGAGGAATTCAAAAGTGTTTTAAGGCAATTGCTTGTGATAGGGACAGATGGACAGTCAAGGTTTAAGGTTTGCCTCCAACACATTGAGAGGATTTTACTCCCTAACCATATCCAGGGAAAGTGTGGACTTTTTTTCCTTTTTTTTAGTTGGGGAAAGTGTGGAAATTATCCACATATTGTTCAAAAGAAATGCAATGCATACTAGACTAATAATAATCATTCAATTCTTAATATAGGAAGGGAAGGAGTCAATTGACAAACTGTGAGAAGCAAAATTCCAAAGAAGAGAAAACAATATAAAGCTTGAGGGATTACCAAAACCATGACCAGACATCAGATGCGCACCCATGCCTCTTCCAAAGCCTCTCCCACCGCCATATCTGTTCTGTCCATGACTGAAAATTACACAACAAAAACACAGTATTATTATACTTAAGTAATCCATGGGACACATACAGATAACAATTAGGGCCAATTTTCTCTTTTACTCATATACTTCTAATACAGTTTTTCTTAATTCTTCAATTAGTACATAAACAAGCTGATGATGTACCAAAAGTTCATTTTCTAAGAAAATTACCAGTTCCAATCTAGGGCAGGTGTCTCAACTAAAGACTTAATCTTCTCATCCTCATCAATCTTGCTTGCAGCAGAAACATGGACCACAGGGTTACTGGATTCCATAGGTAGCAATTCAGGGATAGAACTCAAATCTTTCACAAACTCATTCCACTCAGATTCTTCAGGCTGCAAAATTTAACAAATATGAGATATCATAACCTTCAATAAGTGCCAACAGAAGTAATATATCAAATCGATATTGAAACTGTAGAGCTTATATACTATGATACTCACGTATTTCATAGTAGTTGAATCACTATCAATCGCACTACTCGGAGGTGGGAGTTCCTCGGACTTGTTGACATCAACCTTTGGCCTATACAAATTATGCATTTTTCATTAGAATCCCCAACATAAAACGTAACAAAGTACAAAACTATAAAACCACTCATTAAAAAACATTTTTTTTTCTGTTCTTGAGTCTAAATAATAAGGGAAGCAGAATAACATCAACCAACAATCATGAGTCAAAGGGGTGATATATTACTCGTCTCGTTCAACAACAATAGGCTTTCGAGGCAATCCGGGTACACGTTGAACCAGTACTGCCGTTTGTTTGCATATTAGAGCAGCTTCATCAACATATTCTGAAATTAAGTAATTACACAAAAAGAAAAAATAAATCAGGAAATTCGCAAACACATCATCGAGGAACACAGAAGGCTAGGGCATCAATGCACCATAAAATACTATAGAAAGGAAACAACACCAACCTTCATTAGTGTTGGCATCAAAGATGTTGATGTCAAAATCTTTACCCTTTCCCAAATGCTTAGCAAAAATCAATCTTTTCAAACAGGCAACAGAGATATATTGACCCTCAATCACGATCGAATCAAAAAATTTTGCACTTTTGAACTTATAGTACACAGCAGCCATATGATCCTTTTTGACAAACCAACAAGTACAATCTCTTTCAAAAATAGATCAAAGCCGATGAAAAACGAAGCAGTGGAGGCGCTTTCCGTGATCCCGATTGAAAAAACGAAGAGACGGCGCGCTTTTCGTGACCCAGATCCCCGAATCGAAACCCTAGAGGATCCTTTCTTGATCCAAACCCCCAAATTTCGAAGGAGATCGAAACCGCCGGGCCAAATCAAAACCCTAGAATGATTTCGCACAGAAATGATTTCGCACAGAAATTAAGATTTCAGTTTGTTTCGTGCGAGCAAGCAAGAGAGGCGGGTTATTTATATTAGAGGTTTGCCCCGATTCCGCGTCGGAGTAGTTTCCGCGTTCATCGGACAACTATACTGGGAAAAATATAGAAAACCCCCTGAGAAAAGATTGGCAAGTACAAAACCCCCTCCTACTTTTTTGCTTTCCAAAGACCCTCTCTCATGAGACATAACTAATTGGTTCCTTGTGCCTCTTTTTAACAGACATATTTGGGGAAGAAAAATCTTCATTTTGCCATTCGAATCTCATTTACTTCTTTTTTTCTTCTTTTGGTAATGGCTTATAGCCTATGAAATTACATACATGATATAAAAGTTTAGAGTGCAAAATATCTACAATATTATATTTACTCTTAAAATAAAATAAACTAGTATAACGCTCATGTCGGTGGAAAAACGACCGACCGGTCAGGAGGAGGAGGAGGGAGAAAGAAGAAGGATGAAAAGTAGAGGGAGTTGAGAGAGGAAGGAGGAGAAGACGGACGAACGGACGGAAAAAGTTTCTATATGAGTCACGGGAGAAAACCTCCCTTCAATCGGTTTTGATAATATAAAGCATTTTGTACAACTTTTTACCCCTTTTTCGATCTACCATCTATTTTTCCTTGTTATTTTATATTTTAATAATTATTTTTATCTTAATTTTTATTAAAATAAGAATTAATATAATTAGAACTCTCAAATCAAGGAAACTCCCTCTTTTTAATTTTTTTTCAATTGTCTTAATATGATTAGAACTCTCAAACTATATAACATATTATTAAATTTCTCAAATTAAGAAAATTCTCCCTATCATTCATTCTTTTTAATGTCCTAATATAATTGGAACTCTCAAACTGTGAAACATCGTTTAAAACTCTCCAATTATAGGAAATCTTCCTCTATAATTATTTTTTATCCTAATACAATCAGATTTTTATATTTTTTAGTAGACCTTTGCTTCTCTTTTTTTACTCCAATTCTTTTATATGTCCTCTTTTGTGAGAAATTCTCTCTTTCTTGTTTTTGCTCAACAATTAAGTTCTTTTTCACATCGTAAATTAGTAAATACATAATCAAGTTCTCTCTATAACTACTGACATCAATTCACCTACTGTCTTGTGAATGATTGATTTCTTTCTTTTCTCTTTTGTGTTTAAAATTTTTTAAAATTCTTTTCTTTTTCTTTCATTGTTTTCTTATTTTATGATTTTATTCTACATTTTTACTATATTATGTAATTAAAACTCTCAAACTATATAATATATAATTAAATTTCTTAAATCATAAATACTCTCTCTATCATTCATTCTTTTTAATATTCTAAGATAATTGGAACCTCAAACTATGAAAACCTCTTTCTAAACTCTCAAATTATATAAAATCTTCCGCTCTAAATATTTTTTTTGACTAATTATAGATTTTTAAATATTTCTTCATTTTCAATTCATACAACTGAATCACTGTAATTTTGAGATAATATACCATATTAAACTTATTGAATTATTATGCACTATTTTTTATGTGTTTTTTGAATAATGTGAAACTAACATAATGCCTCGTGTAGTCTATTGGATGGTTGAGAAAGTTGCAAAGAGAATGAATGATCATTTGAAATCGCTACCGAAACTTAAAGACGCAAAATATCATTTATTACTGCAACCATCATATCGTCAAGTAGTGATCGAGTGCTTGATATATATCCATTTCATCTTGGATCACTAATGAGGGATGTCAATAAGCCCACACAATCAAAAATCTCTGCAAATTTATTCTGCCTTTTACAAATTGATGATTGGAACACAATTAGAAAAGTGGTACAACTTCAAGAAATGGTTATGGTGTTGTTTTGTAATCTCATTTTGTCTGTGAGGATCAAAGTGCGACATCTTTAAATTCAGTCTCAGGAGTCTGAGGTAAGGTCTGCTGCCGAAGAGATACATTGCAATCCAGGAGGATATTGAGGTCAAATTAGAAGCATATTAAATATTTGATTTGTATGATAATTTGTTGTCCATATATACCCTAGTTATCCAAACAATCTCTTTGATTTTTAGTTTACACATTATTCATGTAGATACCGTATATGCATTATAATGTCTCTGTATAAAATCCTATTAGTTTATATATTTACATCAACTACTTTGTATTGTAATGTCTTTTTCAAATGTGATTTAAATTCCATCAATTATTCTAAAAGGTATGTCAAAATGCTATTAATTATCTGGAAAAAATTAAATATTTTTTACTTTTTTAAAGTTTTTTATCAAGACCAATATCACATGGCTGATATAACTGATACTAAAATTGTCGGATTCCGATACCAATTCCAAGATTTTGAACCATGATAAGATTTTTTTAACATAGCTGCATGGACATATCTGTGTATGTGTATATATATGCATGCAGTGGTCAATTTCTGACTTACACAAAGATCAAGATGTGTGTCCCTCCTCGCCAAAATATCCCGAAGACAAACAACAAGATAAGCCATCCGAGCGTCATTTTGCAAAACATCATCCTGTTGTTCCCGAGGCCGCTCCTCCTCCCGAGAAATCAATTGCCCAAGGATGCTCCTCCTTCCAGGAACATCGTCACCCAAGACTAGTTCTTCCGTCCCGAGAACATCATCAAAACTGACTGAATAGAGGTTTTCTCCCATGACTCATATAGAAATTTTCTCCGTTTGTCCGTCTGTCCGTCCTCATCCGCGAGAGAGAGAGAGCGTCGACCCCCTCCTTCTTCTTTCTCTGTCAGCTCTCCCTACTTCTTTCTCCCCCTTCGTCCTCTCTCCCCTAATCTTTCTCTAGGCTGACCGGTTGGTTTCACACCGATGGTAACAATATACTAGCAAATTACAAGGGGGTCTCAATTTCTTTATTGCCAACTCAAATGAAAAAGAAAAGGCGGAGAAGAAAAGAAATCTATATCTAGTGTCAAATAGAAAATAACCCCCTCCCCTTAACCTCGGACGCACGCCACCTGTTCGACAAAATCACCCAACTAGATGCCGTCTCCGTCACCTCCCGCATGGCCGGCTACATGGAGGCCGACTCCCCGGCGTCGCTTGCTCTCATCTTGCCGATATAAGCTCCGGAGTCAGGCTTCACGCGATCGTGGAAACAGTTGGCCAGCAGGCTTGCTTTGTCGTCTCGACTGCGCTCGTCGGCCTTTACGCGAAATCAAACGACGTGGTCGGATCCCGGAAGGTGTTTGATAGAATGGCGCGGCGAAACGCGGTGATCCCGGCGCACGCTCAGAACGCCGACCGGTACAATGCCATCCTTCTGGTCCAGGGACTTTTGTGGAGGAACCTCCGGCCGAACCATTTCATGCTCTCGGGCGCGGTCGACGCGTGTGCCGGCACAGGGAGGCTGGGGGTCCGACAAGTCTCCGCATGCAGAGGTCGCCCGGTGCTGCCACGAAGGGAATGAAGTCGTTGCTGGAGCATTGATCCATATGCACGCAAAGTGCATGAGAGGACTTCTCCTTCTTTACACAATAATTTGGGACTTGAGGCAGAGCTTCCTTCTCAGAGAGTTTTCTTCGTACTGCAGAAAACTAGCCCCAACAATTTTGAGAAACTCTTTTCTTGTTCATCTCTCTTCTTCTCGTGGTTCGGTTGGCTTGAATCAGTTAAAATAAAAGCTCCAGACGACTCATCGATTCGAATCCCGTTATGCCGACGTTTATTATCCTCCTGACGTGGCCCCAGACAGGTCCTGCGTTTACTCTCTAGAGAATGCCAGTCAATCTCATTCGGCAGCTGAGTTACAAATAATATATATGTATATAAAATTGACTAGATTATTATTATTAAGATTGTTTAGATTTTTTTTTTTTTTTTTAAACTTTTGGATGGCTTGTACATTTGTCCTATGGTGAATCATTTGGAAGTTCTAGTGAAGCTTTATTTTTGAGAAATTTTCTTTATACTGCAGAGAGCAGGTACCTATGATCTCTTTTTTCCTTTTCAACTCTCATTAAACCTCAGGCTGCCTTCATTCATCATTTTTGTTCAGAGAACTAAATGCTTAAAAGTGCTGAATGTAAAAAGTAGAAGTAAATGAGGGGATAAAAACTCACCATCCACAAAAACGTTTGGAAATTCTGAAATTTATCACTTGAGATTGCACTGTGTACTATCTAGATCTAATTCCAATTAAAATTAAACTAAAGAAATTTAGTCAAATATATTTACATCTATCTATATTACAAATCTAAATAATTAACTCTCGTTTTTGGAAAGAGTTGTTGTCATATTAACACTAAAATCTTTCTAAATTTTATATTAACCCCTGATATCTTTATGTTTTCAAATCGACACCTGAATCTTATAAGTTTGAATAAAATATTTCACACAGTTAGTTGATGTCTATTGTGTAACGGTATATAGGTAAAAATACTATCCTATCCCTCAAAATTGGCAAAATTCTCCCATTTTTATTTCACTCTGTCTCACTCACTTAACACCATCGGCCGCCCCATTAAGAGCCGCACGGCCAACAACAACAACAGTAGAGAGAGTGGATTTGTTGAGATGGAAATAGCAGGGAGAAACGAGGGTATAATGTTAAGTTCTCATATTATTCTAGAGAATATTTGAATTAAAAAAAAGAAACTGTTCATCTTATTTTTTTAAGTAAACTATCATATTTTTTTCTCTTTAATAATTTTTGTTTCTTCTATTTTAATTTTTTTGAAATAGACATCCTTAATAAATGTTGTTCTTTTTTTATTATTTCAAAATTTTACTTATGGCTAGATTTTTGAATATTTTAACAAATTTTTATTTCATTTTCTGACATGGGGATGTGTGCATGTGTACAGAGAGAGATTCCACTGAGATTTTTTAGGTATGTAATCATGAAGATACAGATAAGTGTCTTGATTCTTTATCCAATAAATGCTATTTTTTATTTTAAAATTTCCTTTTTAGATGAAGATATTGATATATCTCTAGATTTTAAGA
>JAVKLE010024213.1:13738-24857 GCA_034783775.1 Agave potatorum
ATAACACTGCGACCATGGTATCGACATCTAAAATTATGAATAAAATTCAGCCACGTTGCGCCAGCTGAGAGAGTATCTCTCAGCTAGCGGCTGAGGTACAGATCCCTCATATATATATATATATATATATATTCTTGACTACACACGTGTCTCTCAACCTTGACTATTATAATACACAAATTCTAATTCATGAGTTCGGATATATAATAATATGCCCAACAATATACATACACACATAAAATCCATATTTTTATACCATCATTTTTAGGCAAATTCAACTAGTTTCTTACTTATTCATAGAAGTTCTTAGTTCATAAGGCATATTTCTTTTTTTGTTAATAATTACTTGTTCTTGAACTACAAATGATTATTCTTCCAATAGATACTAAATTACAATAATATTACAACTCAAGATTGTAACTTATCTCATGATTTCTAAATTCATAGGTTGTACTAATCAAACTCTTGCAAAATTCTTAACTTAGCCTACCTGTAGTATTTCGATAATAACTCTTATATACATGCACAATCGGGATGTGTCAAGAATTCTTAGAAAATAGACTTTTTTTTGTCTTTCTAGCGTATATGATGTGACCATATTTATTTCACATAGTTAGTTCAATTATATATTCAGCTATGCAGAGATCTACAACTCCGTACTCCAATCAGTCTATCGTAATTTAGTGATTTATCTCTGCAGAGGCATCCAATTGGGACACGGTAAAAATTATTGTACAATAGACTCGTTCCTATTTCCAATTGTATATTACATGGTATATTTTATATAAAATATCCAGGCGAGCTAAGCTGCAACTTTCAGGTTATAGAGTTTTACAGATTTTGATAATTTTTTCATTCAAGTCTACGAACAACAATCCTGGCCAAATAATGAGTACGAACTAATATTAGTATCACTATTACTTAAATTATTGGCTAACAACAACTATTAATTCTAATCCATAACTTTATTACCCACAATTTTAAAAAAATGCGATTATCGTTGAGATGGAGGTTTACTCACCGATTATCAGCGATCTCCGACGAACTCCCGATATCCTATCAATCTTTTGATTACTCAAAGCACATTCTAATTATAATATATTATTCCAAGTTAATTCCTCAGTTTAATACTCAAATTATGGAGGATTTTCAGTGTATTATGAACAGAATTTACCTCTATTTTCCCCCAGAATTTGTTGATGTGAGTTTACCTGACACAAACTCTACTTGTCGTTACCGTCCCTTGGTGCTCACTCGGCTACAAACCCCACTTCTCCTCCATTCCTTCTTGGTCGCCTAAGACCCCAGCTATCCCTTTTAGGCCACCACCACCTCCGGCCTTCCCTTCAGGCCGCTGTTTTGGTCAAAAAAATTCGATTGCAAAATTCTTTGAGTGGATGAAAATGACAACGGAACAATTCCGATTACAAAAGAGAGGAGGATTTGAGTGAATCTCATCTTTGTTTAAAATATATGGTCCTTCGTGTCGCGATGGAGAGTGAGTCTTGTTCTCTGTTGACGAATCGAGTCTCAAACTTGATCTTCGGATCTTTTCTTTGAATCACTGATGAAGTGCGCACCTTCAGTCAATGGCGGAATTAATCTCAAAGAGATTTAGAACTTGAACTCAGTAAGTTAGAAGAGAAGAACTCTTTAAGGCCAAGGATGCTCAAATGTCGAACTCTTTGGAATTCTGAGACGTTGATTTTTCTTCCAATTAGCTGACCCTTTTTTCATAGCATTCATAGCTATTTATAGGGGAGTTTGGAGTATAACTGACCCCTTGAT
This sequence comes from Agave potatorum, assembly GCA_034783775.1. Classification (NCBI taxonomy): domain Eukaryota; kingdom Viridiplantae; phylum Streptophyta; class Magnoliopsida; order Asparagales; family Asparagaceae; genus Agave; species Agave potatorum. The sequence continues at coordinate 15,527 of JAVKLE010024213.1, forward strand.
TTTTTTCCATATTAGGAATTAATTCTCCCATTATATGGAGAAAACATGGGTCTTAAATTGACCCACTTTATAGCTGTCAGTTATAGAAGAACGCAGATCTCACGTTGATAAGCAGAATGCGGTGCTCATAGGCTCTCGTTTGAAATTGAAACACCCTAAGCTCACAGGCTAGCATTTAGAATGTGAAGCTTACATGATTGCATTGAATTTGAAGCGTGACCTTGACTTAGGTCTGCATTGAAAGAGAACACGAGGCCCATGTGTGAGGCTGTAACTCGACCTTCGAGTTTGTGAGGTACGCGTCTGAGGTTAAAACGCGACCTTCGTGTTTTGTGAGGTCTGCATCTGAGGCTGGAATACGACCTCCACATTGTGTGAGGTCTGTATCTGAGACATTTATCTTTAGTAATTTTTAGATAGCCTACAGAACCCTTTCAAAAATTTCAAAACTCCGCAGTTTATTGGGACAGATTTCGAAATACTTTGGACGTCATATTTGACTAGGATTTTCATGATTGGACTAGCAATCCCTTGAATTGATCGGATCTTGATCTGTCTAGATTTTGGTCTTCATGAGTGAACTGTTGAACTGATTGAAGCCTCTAGAGATGGTCACCGTAAGTATCTAAATACGCAGTCTAGAACTTATCTGAGCTCTGATATTGTTGTTGGTGTATTGTTGAACCAGTTGGATTGTCGTTCACTTTTCCCAGTGTACTGTTGCGCTAATTGTAGAAGTGAAGACACATTCATTGTGTTGGAGAGAGGACACGGTTCTCATTGGAATGTGGATGTTGTGTTGGATGTGACTGTTGCGTTGTAATTTTATTCAGAATGTGCATGTCACGTTGCAGAGTTCTGGACGCGGACATCGTCTTGACGCGAAAGTCACGTTGGACAATTCTGGACGTGGATGTCGTCTGAAACACGGGTCTCCTCAGTGTCATGCATCAGCTTAATTTGATCTCGAGATCTGCATCGTGTATCTCGGCTGTTGGGAGGCCTAAAAAAAGAACACGGTCCTTTCAATCAGTCACTTGTTTTGACTGTTCTTCTTCAGTCAGACCCACGTATGAGAACTCAAAAGCTCTTAAGCTTTCAGAACCCAAAAGCTTCTAGCTTTTTCAAAATATTTTCAAAGATTAAGAACTGATTTCATGGCTTTCAAGGGCAAGCAAGCTGCTTCTTTGTCAAGCATCACCGTCCCACTGACACCATGGGTGGTTCTCCTCCTCAGGAGGCCCCCATTTTAGGTAATTGAAAAATGACTTTCGCAGTTATTGAACTCGAAGGAGTTTTGACCTTTGAACTTCTCTGAAGTTTTATCAATCAACGTGGAGTCCACAGGCTCGCGTTTGATTTATGACCGCGACTCTTATGTTGATGAATAGGAGAATAATAAAAGTTATAATTCTATTTTTTGAATCATATCTGTTTTCTATTTTATTCGAAAACTAGACTGAATAAAACAAAGAATTTTACTAGCTAGAGATGTCATATTAACTTAGCAAGTAAATGATCAAATGACTTCACTAGGAAAGTTGAATAGGGAAAGATGTAGTTTTAACCAAATATCTCATTCTCGTTAAGAAGATCGATGGAAATTACTGTCAGAGGTGTGTTGTTAACTTGACAGGGGAATTTCCTAGCGGTGTTGTGTTAACTTAGCAAGCGAAAGTCTCATTTTCATGAAGAAAATTGATAAAATTATTGTCAGAAGTGTAGTATTGAATTTAACAGTGAGATGTGCTAGAGGTATGATATTAAATTAGTGCCAAATGTCACATTTTTACTGAGAAAATTGAGAAGATTACTATTAGAGGTGTAGTATTAAACTTAATAGTAATTTAATTTGTAGTTTGGGCAAATTTTGGTTAGAGATGTAATATTAACTTGACCGTGATCGGATTTGCAACTTGACTGATATTTGTTTACTATTAGAGGTGTAATGTTTAACATAACAGTAATAGATTTTGTTTGTAGTTTGAGCAAGTTAGATTATCAGAGGTACGATATTAACTTGACAAAGATTTGAATTTGTTATTTGAACAAATTTAGTGGATTTGCTATTTTATTGACGAGAATAACAAGTGGAGTTTGATCATGCTGGGGATATGTTAGAGTCTTATTGTAACACCCCGTTCTCGGAATACGTACTTAATACATATTCATATTTGATTGTATTTTTTCGATTTACTTTTCATAATTATTTTTGTATTGTGATTATTTATGTGATTGTTTTGAATTGGATCCAGATTTGTGGACGCGGAGTCAGTCCTAGTCTGAACCGGGGACCCAATCCTAGTGTATTGCTCAATTTGATTTTTTGGTAGTCAGATTTGACCGGTTCTAGTTTCAAATTTTATTTTCTAATGTTTTAGATTTTCAACGCTTTTCTAGAATTTTTTGAATTAAATTGCAAAATCTTCAGAACTAGTGTCGACTGGTGCCGCCGATCAATTCTTAGATTTTTAATTAATAAATGAAGTTGAATTTCTAAAAACCGCTTTCACATAATTTCTTAGAATTACATTTTTCTAAATTTATCAAAGTTCGGCTAGTTTTGATTTTGGCCAGTTTTGTTGTCGACTGGTATCGCCAATAGATTCCGTGTGAAGCTTGTTCTCTTGAAAAATTAAGCAAAGGATTGTCTCTTGTGGTGATATGTTGAGCACTTTATTTGCCCAGTGTTTGTAGAATATGCACATTAATTTGATTAACTTTATTTAAGTTTCACCTGTATAATTTCAGAATAGAAAGATTTTGACAACTACAAAGCCTGTCAAAAGAACCATTGATAAGTGTATCTTCTTGAGCTTGAAGGAGAGAGCAGAGAGGATCAAACTTTTCAGCAAATAAGGTTTCTGGGATGCTTTTAGCGTTATAATCTCTGTGAAAATCCTCTATAAATAGAGACTCCAAATTACCACACCTTGTCTAATTAGGAAACTTAATTGCACATAACTATATTTTAAACAATTGAATATAAAAGAACTGGAATGTTACAAAAACAACTGAGCGAACATACAAGCACCAAGGCGGAACAATCACCAATATGTGGCACCCGAACGAGACCAACTCTTTATTACATTACATGTGCAAAACATTTGTAGATAAATGTGTTTAGAATTACAACATGGAAATTAGCAAACATTTACACATTGTCATTGTTGTTAAGTACAGCACAATCAAGTAAATGTTGTTGCGCCTTGGGGAAGAATCCAACATGCTGATCACCGAGATCAGCGTATCATAACGTCGAGTCAATCTCAAACCAATATGAAACGAACAAAACAATCAAAGAGAAAGCGAGAAACAAATGATTTAATAAAGTTCGGCTATTACTTACGTCCTTCGAGCAGAAGGAGGAGAGATCTTATTAATCAATCAATTATAAGATATAATAATTAGAGATGATACCCTTCTTTATATAGCCAGAAAATCTTTAAAGCAAATGAAACCAACGGATTTGAATTCGGATCAAAAATGGACCCATAATTATATTAGGAAACCCAGAATACGTGTCCCGGTCGACCGGCCAGTCGATCGCTAAGCATCTATGCAAGAATCCTACTCCCTGTTGACCTCTGACACTACAGTCGGTCGACTGGGCGGTCGACTGCTGTCCTCTGCTATTGCTGCTTCTTCTGGGTGGTCAATCGAGCGGTCGATCGCAACTCTCTTGTTCACGACTGTGTGCATGGCCGGTCGATCGACCCTCTATCTTCAACTAAAAATTGGGCTTCTACACACACCTTTGAACTCCGATCTCTGCACTATCTTCTTCGATGAGTTAAAAACTCAACTAAAAAGATCTTACACTCTCTCACCATAATTCTCCATCTAGTTGAAGATTTTTCAAATCTGAGCCAAATACAACATAAGACCATGTTGACTCCATTGGGCTGCACCAATGTGGTTGCCCATGTGCCCCTTGCCCGGGGATCAAGCCTTCCGTAGTTCATCCAAATGAGCTCCGCCGAGCTCAATCAACAGAAACCAAATCTATAGTAATGAACCCAACTGGCTAAGTCATATGAATTTCTTAACCAATACCGTCATAGAGAACAATAACCTTCAATTTGAGCTTGTCTAGCTCACCAATTTCAGATTCACGCTTTTTCACCCACTTTCGTGGATTCAACTTGATTTCTTTCGCTGTAACTAACTCAACTTGTTCAGTATCCATCACGGCTACATGATCTCCACCAGTTCTCACATCCGGTGAGATTTCAACTAATACCAAATCAACTGAAGGTGGTGGAGTAGCATCGACCTTCTCCCACTGCGACCTATCTTTGGTCTTCAACCTCTCCACCTGCTGAGAGAGTAGATTTCAACAATAAAGTCTCATTAAATGTAACATGTTTACTCAACATAATCTTCTTATTTTCAAGATCCCATAGCTTGTAGCCTTTCATATTTCTCTTGACATCTGAAAACATAAACTTCTTTACTCGCAGATTTAAGTTGCCATTTTTGGCACTGAAGTAGGCCGGATATTCAAAGACACGTAGCAAATCATAGTCCTGAGCAGTTTCACCCGATCAAATATCCAACAAAATTTTACCTCATATCGCAGTCGACGACAATCTATTCATGAGATGGCTAGCATATTCCAAAACGTCAGCCCAAAAGACTTGTCATATTGTGCATTAGACAACAAACGTTGAACCTTCTTCAGCAAGGTACGATTCACCTTATTAGACACCCCATATTCACCAATTTTGAAGTGAATACCAGTCCTATTATTCTGTCCAAATTGTAAGAATTAATTCTTGTACTCTGTAACATTATCAATTTGGAGTGCCTTAATCTTCTTATCAGTCTATTTCTCTATCATATTCTTTCACTTCACCAACATATTTAGGACTTCAAATCTTTGTCTCATTAGGTATACTCAACATCACCAAGATAAATTATCAATAAACGAGACAAAGTACCGATGCCCTCCAAGTGATGCAATCTTGAAAAGACCCCAAACATTAATGTGAACATAATCAAGAAGGTTGTCTGAGCGGTGAGTTGAGGTGCCAAATTTTACCTTCATTTTCTTGTCCAGAACTCCACACCCACCAATTTCTAATTTGCAGGTAGATGTACTTTTCAATAATCATTAATTTGCAAATGCTTCTAAGGAATTCAAACCAACTTGTCAGAGCCTTATCTGCCATAATCTGGTCGAGTCATCTTCCAAATGTTCTAAATCTGCCAAATTTTCACTACTCTATGAGTAGTACAAGTTGGTGCGTCAAATGCCATTCAGAACTACCAACGAGCCACTGGACATCTTGAGAATGCCTTCTCCAAGAGTCTTCCTTAGGCCCAGTGCCTCCAAAGCTCCAACTGAAATTAAATTCTTATTCAACTGAGGTACATACCTCACATCTATCAACTCTCGTACTATCCCATCAGATAGCTTGACACAAACTGTAACTATCCCTCCAATATGGCATGTGTATCTGTCCCCAAACAACACCAACCTCCATCTAGTTTTTCAAAACTAGCAAACTACTCCTCTTTGGGACAAACGTGATAGGTGTTGACATTCCGAAAAGACGAACTCCAAGACAACTCTGCGACCGGTCCGAATAAAGTCTAACTTGTCGACATTTCTAAAAGACAAGTCACAGGCAGGCAAAAACCTGTTCATCTATGATGGACAAACCAATGATTTGGACTTCACTGATCGAGTGAATCAGATAGTGAACCAAGCATTTGCCTTCTAAAAAAACCCAAAAAGAAAAACTCCTAGCTTTGCAGTAAGCTCACTACTAGCTTCCCAGCGAGCTATCAATAGCTCAGCTGTGGGCTCACCTCCTGGCTTCGCTTGAAGCATCTCATAACTCTACTGAAGAGCTCTCTTTTAGTTTCACTACGAGCTTAGTGTTAGCTTCACAGCACGCACAGTAAACTCTGCTATGAGCTTGTCTTTTAGCTTCGCATGAAGCTCTCTTTTTAGCTCCGCTGTGAGCTTATCCTCCTAACTCTGCTCTGGGCTCTTTATGGTCATTTTTGACCAGTTAGATCTCAGCACGAGAGTAATGTGATCATTATCACATGTTAAGCAGTTGCTTGCCATGATCCAATCACTCCTCAATCAGTTGGAGAGGATCAAGGGTAATTCCTTAAACAACTAGAGAAAATCAAGGGGTTGTTATAACAACCTTAAACCAGCTGGCTGATAAGCTCTGCTGGCACAAGTTAACTTCGTAGAGGCTATGTTTAGCTTCACAGAGAAGCTATTTTAGCTTCGCAGCGAAGCTAGACTGTGTTGAGTTTTAGCAGAACAGTTAGACCCCTTAAAGCCTATTAATAGCCCACTGTTAGGCAGGCTCTAGGCTGGATTTTTGATAGCCCTTGGCTAAAAAATTCAGAAGAAGGCTGATCTTCTTAGAGAGAGATTTCAAAAGAGTGATACTCTTTAGCTTTCAGCTTTTCTCAGAGAATTTTACTTCTCTTTCGGGGTACTAATATTCTTATGATCTTAGTTTCTCAAAGGATTTTCGAAACCAGGCGAGAAGAAAATTCTTAAGCAGGAGACTTAAAGACTCGATCACTTACATCACCAAACTTCTACCGGCAGACTTCTCCAGAAATCTCAGTAAAAGATTCTTGTAACTTTCTTTTTACTTGTAATTTTCTACAACACTTTTGTAAAGTTTTCCCACTTTGACTCTTAATGAAAAATAAGATGACGACTCTGTTGGGGACGGTCTTCTTCACCAACAGGAAGACGGTGTCGCGATGTGATGATGAGACCCTTGGATCTACTGCCGAGATATTGGTCATTCAATTTGACCAAGAGAGATTTGAGCAAATTCTCTCTGAGGGTGGTTCAAATCCCACCAATACAGACAAGCACAGGAAGATCTTAGTGGCTAGGTCTCCTCTAACCACTGCTCAAAAGCAAGTCTCTGACGAGATGAAGTAGGCTACCTGTAGGCCTAACTCAGTCTCAACAAAGGCTGAACTAGCTTCGGGCTAGCACCTGTATGCTGTGTGCAAAGCTAGATCAGTCTCTAAGGCTTTCTAAATTGAAAAATCCACTTCAACAGAATGCGAGGCTAAAAGATCCCTTGTTTCAGCTTCTGGCGAAACTCACAAAGTCTCTAACTGCAAGACTACTTCAACTCTTCACAGAGCTCAGCTTCGCTTCCCCGCGAAGCTAAAAGCAAAGCACTTATAAGTGCTATCAGCGAAGCTACAGGCAAAGCACTTATAAGTGCTATCAGCGAAGCTGCAGTAGCTTCGCTATCCACTACCAAAGCTTCTGTCTGCGAAGCTAGCTTTGAAGCACATTCTGGTGCTAACAGCGAAGTTACTTCGCTAAAAAAAGAAGAAGTACTTCACATTACTAAAGCACCAAGTGCTAAGATAGCTTCGCTTCACAACAAAACTATCTTAACTTCGCCCCCAGCCGAGAAAAAAGCCTCTAAGGCTGAGTCAAGGGTTAGACCTAAGACTATTCAGCCCCTCAGGGCTAGCATCTAGCCTCCCTGAGTATCCGTGTTAGATCGATTGGGTTCAGCCAACATAGACTTGCGAGAATTTCTGAGCAACAGCGAAAAGCCCACTTTGGAGAGCAAGTTCACATCTCGCCATCCCAGTGCGGACAAGTGGGGTATCAACTTGTGACCGTACACTCCGCTAATTATTATTTGGGGCCAATCCTCGCAACACCTTCTCCTAACAAACCATCGATATTCGACCGGTTGTCAGCCCGGACCTCTGAAGAGTCCAAATCTAGGAGGAAGAAAAAAGCTAAAAAAACCTCACCTCGCCGCAGTCTCTGTCAACATAATGGGAAGAGGAAGGGATTCAATGAGATCTCAAAGAAGAAGACAGGGGGTTCACGTTCTCTCATTTTGTTCCCTAGATTCTGACTATAACCCAGGCTTAAATTAGGTTCTGATTGAACCAAAATGTGCCTTTTGAAGTACCCGCTCTAGGGTAGCAATAACCTACAACTATGGAAGCCCTCTTCTTTCACAAAGGTTATGTCACCAGAACCACTGAGAAGCCTCTTTCTGGTGGTCAGACAATGAAGAAGAAGCCAGCAGCTATGTGGTTGCAAATTAGAATACGGTGTAGCTTAGAGCTAGTGGGTCGTGTCCATGAGAAGAGATATGATGCAAGAATTTCGGTATTTTTGGGGAAAAAACAAGTTTTAGTGTTGGTATTTTTTAGAAGAAAAGAAGATGGAGTGTAGAGAAGTGATTCAAAAAAAATTGAAGATGTAGAATAGATTTTGGAAAAGATGTTTTTTAAGAAGACTTGAGAGTGATGTTTTTTTGTATTTAATAAAAAAAGATTTGGGCTCACTATCTTACTACTCAACGATGTATTCTTTCCTTGAAAATCTTAGTGCCTCAACTCGATCATAGGCAAAAATTTAAGTTTGAATTTTGAAAGCTTAAGTAAAACAGATAAGATGTTTGTATGAAAAAGTCAACTCTTTTTTAAAATCTCTCTTGAACTGAATGTTAAATCATCAAGATTGTTTTCCAAGTATGAAGTAAAAATAAGTTCAAATTTTGTTTTCAAAATGAAAGTTTAGAAATCCAAACCCATCATAATGTGCCTTCAAGTACACTTGCAAAGAAGTAAGGCTTAGTTTAAGGCATTCATATGATTCCGTTGGATTTCTTGCATAAAAATCATTCAAAACAAACAAAGATAGAAGAGAGACGATAGTGAGCTCAGAAAAATCAATTTAGCTACTGATACTAGTTGTAAAGAAAAACATAGAATTGAAATGTAACATACAAGAAATTTTGAGAAGAGTTGGATAAACAAGGTGAATCTCCTTTGATATCACTTTAATGGTAAATTACACACTCTTTTTCTCTCTTACTGAACTACAGAATAAAGAACTGAGATACAACTTCTTAAAACTATCTAACAATGATCTTAAACCCTAAATATAAAGCAAGAATTTAATCCTAGTTTTCATCCTATTGAACTTCGGAGAATGTAGTATTTATAGCCAAATAGGGATTGAAGGGAACATCCGAAGATAGGGGGAACATTCGGGGGAACGTCTGAAGATAAGGGGAGCGTTAGCTCCCCTATCTCCTTAAGATTGCCGCGGATCCGCGGCCTGGATGTAGCCAGATGGCCACATCCAGGGAGTGGGGATCTGAGAGCGCTGATTTCTCCTTTTGTCTAACTGGACTTTCAGTTTGATCTCTGATTTAACCTGATCTTCATTGATTTTTGATTGGTAGTGAAAAGTGCATTTTTATCATTATATTTACCATCACATTTTCATATTTATTCCTATAATTCTGCACATTTACTAATATTTTATGATTTATTGTGTGCAGGC